>JANAVB010024800.1:9875950-10023450 GCA_029216955.1 Iris pallida | reverse complement strand
ACTTGCTTCCATTTTGTAATCATAATTCAATGTATTTCTTTTGGATAAGAAACTAGGAAGTATGAAAGTCAATTTTTTTCGGATCAAACTGGGTTTTCTAATTTGATGTAAAATAAATAAATAAATCATGTGTAGAATTAACGCATCTGGTTAAAAAGAAAATATAAAGATTGCATTTTAATAACAAATATGAATGAAGTTTTGGTTGTCCTGTTTATAATATGAAAACAAATATATTTTTATTTCGGGTTTTACATTGCCGGAAGAGGCAACGGCGGTTGTGGTGGTGCCGGGATGGTGATCGCCAGTGAAACAGAGAACCGATGGTCAAGATGATGGTAGGTTAGAAGGTGAAAAAAGAACAAAAGTGATGATGAAAAATGAAAATTAAGAGGGGATATGTGGTTTCAAGAATTCCACTATTTTACGGTGTGATTGTGATACATGTAAAATGAATATAAAATGAATGTATGATTTGAATTCCTCAATCATGTTGATTTTCAAATCTCAGTTGACTAACAGTGGATTTGGAACTCACATTTCAAAATCCCAAACAACAGTGGTTTAATAATCACAGTGTGTGCTTTGCAAATCTCAATTAACTAACCCCCCCCCCCCCCCCCCCCTTCTTCTTTAGTGTGTATTCTTCTGGACAAATTTTAGCTCTATAATTAGGTCAGAGTTTTTTTGTTAGTTCTAAATGGTGATGTAGATAGCCGAATCGTACATATTGATTCTTACTTTCTACATATTGATTCTTAGTTTCTTACTGCTACTTTCTTTGTATAAAATTTATTTTGACCAGTCTTTTTCTTCCTTTCAGGTAAGGGCATGTTTGTCATAGGCGAAAAGCGCACTTAGATGCCTAGGCCCTTCCTTGGCACAAAGAGCAAAAGCAAGGTTTTTGCCTTAGCAAGGCAAGGTGCACCTATAACAAGAAGAACAGAAGCCCTCAACTTTGAAACTTCTGTGTTGCTCTAGATAGTCGCACTTGTTCGCAGCAAAACAGGAAAGATTCAGAGGAGAACACTAGATGGGGAGGGTCAAAAATGCTATGAGAACCTTGTATAAGGTTGCAATTGTTTGCAACAATCGCTGGGCATGCGCCTCGCTGAAGCGAGCTGCGACCTCCCTTAGCACGATGCTTCTGGCCTAGGCGCATGCCTAGACGCACTTTTAATAACTAGGGCAAGACAGCTGTATAAATCATCACATAAATGTAAATGATCATGTTCCATGATTCCAATATTTCGTATGATACAAGGACCTCATGAATATAAGCACTCACCCTGCACGTCCCGCATAGGAATGAACTGTACAATATCACGTGTAGCTATCCTTCCAGTGGAGCTCTCTAACCGCTTGCCATTGTCAGCATCCAAAACCTATCCAATAAAGTTTCATAATGGAAATAACCCTGTTACTGGGTTAACTGGGAAATCGCAAAATTCCAGTACCAACTAATAGCAACCACATATTGCTATTTTGTATATAGTTCAAAATTATCACATTCTTGAAACAATAAATGAATTTTACTGACATGAGTCAATAGAAACCATATGGGCAAAATGCGTCACAAAGGCTTAACTATACCTGCATGTTGGTGAAATCTGCATTTCCTACTCCAACTATCAGAAATGACAAAGGCAAATCAGATGCTTTTACCAGAGCATCGATAGTTTCCTGAAAATCATTTATCACTCCATCCTAACAAATGCCACATATTGTCAGAAACAATTAGGGAAGAAAAGGAAAATGAGATGTTCTATTACTTACAGTCATTATAAGCAAGACAAAATACTTGTTTCTACTATATTGCAGGGAGTCAGTAGCAATTTCTGCAGCTTTCTGTATAACTGGTGCAAATAAAGTCGGACCAAAGAGAGTAACTGTATGCAAAGCCGTTGAATATGCAGCCATGATGCCCTCTATTCCTACAACCTGTTGACAAAGTAGAAATTAACTGCTAAAAAACCAACCATACTATCCACCAAACTAACCAGAAGAAAGATAACTCGTACAAGGACAAACCAAGTCAAGGAAAATTTAAGCTGAAAGACGAAAATCATGTGGACGTTGCAGGCAGGAAGCTACCTCACATGTAGGACATCGACAAGTAGACTATTATGAGGTGGCAAAGACATCTTAAACTCTTGACCACTATCAGCCAATCTATCTCCAGAATCTAGGGATAATTTCATGCATTTAAGACACTAAACTAGACAAAAAATTGGATTCACTAGGCACCACAAAGTTTGGAAAAGGTTTGAGATTTCATTCCAGGCCTAGCACTAACCTAATTCAAGCCTCAAGTATTGAAAATCATGTGGACGTTGCAGGCAGGAAGCTACCTCACATGTAGGACATCGACAAGAAGACTATTATGAGGTGGCAAAGACATCTTAAACTCTTGACCACTATCAGCCAATCTATCTCCAGAATCTAGGGATAATTTCATGCATTTAAGACACTAAACTAGACAAAAAATTGGATTCACTAGGCACCACAAAGTTTGGAAAAGGTTTGAGATTTCATTCCAGGCCTAGCACTAACCTAATTCAAGCCTCAAGTATTGAATGTATGCAGGAAAGGAGGGAGAGTGTGGGGCCTTAGGGACTTAGGGGGAGCATATTCGATAGCTGCATGCCTACAGATTAGATTCATTATACCACTTTTCTCTCAGATGGCAATTTGGATACTAAAGCAAACTTACATGTTAATTATGGACTAGCTTGGTTCCTGGTTGAGATGGAGCTTTTGCTGTTCTGTTGGCATCTTAGCCAAAACAGGAAACAAAATTTGTTTGGTTCCCACCATTTTCCATTTTCACCATACAAAAGTCGCCGAAAATGGAGCTTTTGCCATTTGAAATGGAACACCAAACACTCGTGAGAGCACCACTTGGCGTTTGCCATTTGAAATGGAGCTTTTGCCAAATTAATAGGTTCTAGATTTCCTCCAAACTAGGCCTGAATAGGTTCTAGATTTCAGGTTCACTTTGTTTTATTGCGAAATTACCAATTTGTTTAACTTGAAAGGACGATTTCCATTCCCAAGTGAGGGTGCAACTCTAAAGAGATCCTAAGCATAGACCCAAGTTACAAGGAAATTTTATATTGCCACCATTTATGTCATCTTTCCTAAGTGTAATGAAGCCTCACATAAATTATAATTATAGACAAAAGCTTCTTAGGCATCTTTGCAGAAATTACTTCATGCTACTACAATTCTCTGTCTCTCCAAGTGCATTTAGAAATAGTTTACATATCCTAGAATTGCCAATTCATCAGGCATTTTTGTCCAAATCATGTTACAACTTGCTTAATCATAACCTCAACTAAACCAGGGAAGAGGAAAATCAGAATTACATACTGGAAGCCTTTTATTAGACTACGTTATAACTATTATTAACTAACAGATAAACTAAATGGTGCATCAAATATTTGCTTCAATTATTACATATGCTTAAGATATCATTCGTGGTAATTCAGATGACAATATGGAGCTTCTTCAGCAAGCCTCCAAGTCCAATAAACTTTCTTGCATGATTAACTTTATATACCGAGTGTAAGCAGAGCTAATACGCTGACATAAAAGTGTTGCATTAAAAAGAAAGAACTTCCAAGTTAATAGACGATTTGTTAGTATAAATACAAGTATGGATTGGAAATCATGGTTCTGTCTTACCTCATAGCTGTTATGATTTCCATTCAAGTTAAAACAATGAGAAACCAACCCGTCAGGCAGCTTTCCTCCAAATCCCCATGCAGGGAAACGTCTATCAGAATCATAAAACTGGATAACCTCTCCAACTCCTAGAATAGCCTGATCAAAAAAAAGAAAAAATAACTTATTAATGCATTCTACTGATGATACTGTATATCAAAGTGACACCAAAGACTCAACAATAAATGATATTACTTGCTGATAAGAATTCAAACGCCCAGAAGGATCAATATAGTGCAATGAACTAGGTTCCCGAGGGTTCCCATTTGAAGCTGGATAAACATGGGCACAAAAGTGAGATATTGTCTTCAGAAAACTTGAAATGTAGAAATGGATTAAAAAAAAAATATTCTAGAAGCATAAAACTGACCTGTAAAATCTACAGCGACCATGAAATTAACCTCAAATCCGCTGGAAATGTAATCCAAGAAACTATATTGGGTTTTTTCACAAAACTTATCTACAAACAGTTGTCCCTTCAGCATCTAAAACAACAGAGACAAGCAAAAGCAAGTTATAGACATACACCAAAATTAAATCAAGAGAGAGAGAACTATGACTGAAAAGCACCTTACTAATTCTGTTAGTAGAAGAAGGTCCAGCGTACAGAGACACACCAGCCCTGTCCATATTAAGTTTTTCGAGAACTGCCACACTTGCCTGAATGTTACTGTTTGGAGATTGTCAGCTTTACTTAAGTTGCCTGTACTGAACATAAT
Source organism: Iris pallida (assembly GCA_029216955.1). Lineage (NCBI taxonomy): Eukaryota > Viridiplantae > Streptophyta > Magnoliopsida > Asparagales > Iridaceae > Iris > Iris pallida. The sequence goes on along the minus strand of JANAVB010024800.1, from coordinate 10,019,005 downwards.
CTAATGAAATTTGTAGAAGTAATAAAAGTTATATATTGCAGCCCACCAGTTACCCTAAAGATTGATGATTTCCATTGCTATTGAAATCAAAACACTCTATAATTAGTGGTGTCTCCTGCAAGTAATAGAACAGAAGGTTCAGAGAAGACAAATGGTAAAAGAGTCAGCCAGTGCACCCTTGATGCAGCAATGTTAACTTTCAAATATAAGGGTTATGCATGCCTTGCTTCCATATTGTTGTGTGGTCAAAGTTACAGGTTTCCACACTGGGTTCAGATTGTTATCAATTACTTCTGTTTTGCAAATAGGAATATAATTCCCACCCTCGCTGATCCTTGAAATTTTCAAGAAAGGATCCTGTATAATAAAAGGCATAAAACTCAAAATCTAAATCTTGAGGTTAATATAAGCTAGTAGCAAGAAAAGGGCTCAAAGGTGCTTACACTTTTTGAAAAGATATCTTTGTTTTGCAAGTTAGAACAACGAAAAATCATCTCAACAACTTTCTTGGAAGCAATACTTTCTTCTGCATGTACAGTTATGGTTCCTAAGCGCATACTAGAAGGACCTGATTTCTTTTGAAGACCAAGAGTAATGCTGCAATTCTGCTTGGTTACTATCTGCAAGGAAGGAAATGAAAACCTACAAATCAAAATTGATTTTGACGATCAATAGATTTTAAATTTATGAAGAAGAACACTCAAGGTCGAGAAGAATAATCTACAAGCACAAAAAGTTGCTGTATAAATGAAGTCATTCGAAAAACTAGTTTCTACACGTGGGTTTAGATGTTTACCTCTGATAGAGAACAAGAAGCTTCTCCGAGAAAATCTTGATCATGCAACTTCAGCATCTGCAGTGATCAGTTGTTCATGTTCTTTTTTAGTCCATGTGCAAGACAAACAAATAATATTAACTACAAATCCAAGCAACACACAATATCGGTTGTGGAAGTTTTAGGCCTACATGCATGAGTTTAAGGATTGAACAATTAAATTAAGCACGTTATGTTAACTAAAAATCCAGAATACTCTATAAGTGGAGACAAGGAAAGAACCAAGTTTGGTGCCAAATAACATAATGGCACCAAGTTGGATGCCAATGTTTCGAATTATGTTTTCATCCATGGGGCTTTGTCACCATAAGATCGGTTTTTATGGATGTGCATCTGGTGATTGTACGTTATAAAGAGTCATTGTAAAAACATCACTCACAAAGCAAGGATGAGGACATGATATATTTGTATTATGAACTTTCCAAGAAAACAATGAAAATGCTTTTCCAGAAAACTGAAATAATAAAATGAATCAAACGACAAACATACACTGGAAGTTCATATATGAATTACTACACATCATGAGTGGCAAAACTTTTCATAGTAGAGATTCATAGTTGGACAGGAATAAAGCCCTACATCTAAGCTAGTTGATCAAAAGGTATAAAAAAAAAGCTTGCTGCCCACTGTTGCCACATTGAGGGGCCTCCAATAGCTTTTGACCATAAAATGGAATAATCCGGTTGACAGTTATATCAGATAATCAATTGATTCAAATCAAGAAGAGTGCATATTACAAGGGGTGAACAAAGTAGATCTTCAATCCAAGTGTAAATAATGAAGAAAAATAGAAGAACAAGAAAAACATAATATTTACATATGAGGAGCATCTAGTTTAGCAGACAAGATAAACATTTCACTCGAAGTGTCAGGATAATGAAAAGTTTTCATCCTGCACATGCCGAGTTCGATCAGCTTCACAAGAGTCATGAATTTATTCCTCATGCAAGTCCGCAATAAGACAGGATGCATGTGCCCGTGTAAGGGTATATAGGCCAAAACAAGGATAAGTTCAGTAATTGCGTACCTCGTCCATGACTGACTTGCAGGCTTTCATACAGTCAAAAAATGAATTATTATTTCAATTGCATAACTGTAGAACAACAACACCAAGAACATCCATTTTTTGCATCTTTTTTTTACCCATTTATGTGCGAATATGTGTCGCAAGAGTCCAGGCATGCATGTCCGCAGATAATAGGTGTGTGCGTGTTGCCTAAGCATGTGCATCTATGCATGTGTGGCTGTGTGCGCAAGTGCACTGCACTTATGCACATATTTGGATTCTTTTGATGATTCAGAAAATCTTGGATTCACACCTAAAAGATGTGATCATGCATTCAGAGCTCTAGGGATCAGGCAATTGTCAAAAGCCCTGTGTCCATCAGTTAAATAATTTTCCAAAGCAGTCCACATTTCCCATAATTGGAAAGTCTAGCAAAATTGATAACTATATCCATACAACACTTAATTTACAAGAGAACTACCAAATGGTATCACCTTCAGCATACTTGAAGCAGGTGCATTGTGAGGAAAAAGGTGTGAATTGAAAAAAGATCTTGCAACAAAGAGAAATTAAATTGTAATAAAGTGATGATTTTGTGTGAGTGTTATTCCAGCATCAAGTGGCGCGCCAACAAATCACAGCAAAATCAAATATACTATAAGAAAAGGAAGGTGCATTACCTTAACTTGTGTATTGTGGTATCTAGTGTCAATATCATAAACATGAAACCTGAAAGATAAGCATGAAAAAAAGAACTGAGATTGCAGATAACAAAACAGAATAGAATTACTAAATTTGAAATGAATGAAAAAAGACTACAGAAGCTTACACCAATTGTTGAACAGTTTCAAATTGATAGCTGACATTAAATTTTGTGATCCAAACAGGATCAAGTGTGTTCATCATTACTTCAGTCCGCCCAATTTCTTCTAATTTTCCACCATTTTTCCTCAGATACACTACAGCCATTGGGTCACTCTAGATCAAAGTGAACGATAATATTAGCAGAAAAGGATAAAGAGACAAATCAAGGATATTCTAAAATTGATTGAGTTGGTTAACACGTGTGCATCGAAACTGCTTAGCATGATATACGTAGTTGATGGTTCTAATTGGGGAAAAGCTTATACTACACCAAGCCTGGACCACGACGGCACAAAAAAGACATAATGGTTGTTAACTGAAAAGGTGTCCCTTTAGAGTGGAATGACCAGAACTAATTCAGGACATAAAAAAGGCTTGTTGTTGCTATATTACTAGTCGTTAGTTTGTAGGAATTATAAGTGACTTGCGCTTCAAACATTTAAGCTAGAACATAAAGCAGGAAAGATTAAGAAATAGGTTAAGATCAGTTGATGTTTATGGCTTATACATGATGGAATTTTGTGAACATCACTTTCAAGTTATAAAGTACAAGATATAAAAAAAGAGATAATCAGCATATTAAAAATATCTATAATATTTTCTGGAAAGCAACGGCAACAATTTGGGTTCAAATTATAAGTACTTAACCTCTACCCTAATAATTGTCATGCACCCATGCATGGTCTTACACGCACATATTTTTTGGTTTAATATTAGAGCAAGAATCTCTTATCCTCATTCACCACGGCAAGATATTGGCACCAATTGTTACGGGTTGACGTCAGATAAATGACAATAGACCACTATATATATATATATATATATATATATATATATATATATATGTCATGTTTTCAACCGTCTTGGTGCCTAACAATATTTTTTTAAACCAACACTTCCTCTGAACAAAACAATGGCTGGAAGTGAGAAGAGTTGAAAAAAAAATCATTTTATTCCACTTTCATTACTTCACAATGCTATTGTCTTCTGCTGCAGTTCTTGCACTTTCTGCATTTCCATGGACTTCTTATCTAGATTCTAAACAAAGAGGAATGATATGACCTCTTTTTCAAAACTGGCTATTTGCAACGTCAATTATGTAATTGGTCATAGTCCAATTTAACAATACTCCTTCAAAACGAAAACAAAAAAAAGAGGACATGCCAGTTTAGTAGAGCTCTTAATTGGGAAAAGGAAACCCGAGTTCCAAATAACGGGGATGTGTGTGTGGTGGTGGTTGAGGGGGGGGGGGGGGGGGGGGGGGGGGGAGGGGGGGGGGGGGGGCGACACGTGAGGTATTCCTTATTTCTCAGAAGAAGAAGTGTTTCTTCCGTTTGCTAGTTGATTCAAAGCAAACCATGTTAACCAAGCTTTTTACACCTCGACAAATAATGCCACCTTCCGAGTCCATGACAAAAATATATATATATATATATATATATATATATATATATATATATATTAGAGATCAACATAAGAATAAGAAACAAGAACACATACAGTAAGAATTTTAGAATTTTAATGAAATGCCCTTATGGTGGTTAAAAAGGATACAAACATGAAACAACAAATAACAGGGCAAATTAAAAATACTAAAAGTCTCTAAAAGTGCAGAGAGAGAGAGAGAGAGAGAGAGAGACCTTTGAAAGTACATCCAGATCAGCTAGTTTTGAAGCAGACAACGATAACTAGGAACCAAAAGCAGCATCGAAGTCATTAAAATAATCAAAACTGAGATAAACAATAGACATACAAATAGCTGTAAGAAAGAGTAAATGTTTGTAAAGGTTAATTAGGTATTCAGAGCAACGATGAATAGCAAGGAACTAATCTATAGGGCCTTGCATAAGCCTAACAATCTAAAAGATCTGATCGTTGATGAAGCAACAGCTTGTATGCATGGCAGAGCAAATGAGTATATAATGGTATACAGTTCATCAACACGAATTTGATAAATTTCATTTAAGAGTATATATCGTCGAAACAAGGAAGCTAATAATGAAAATAATTTATGATTATTACCATCCACAAGAAAACTATATAAGGAGTACCAATTTTAAGGTATGGTGTCAGTAATGAAGTTGATTTGATTACTACCTCTAAAGTTGATTTGGTTTCTAAACACATTTGTGATTTCTAAACATTTTAACAAGGACTAGTTGTGTTGTACAAATCGTTTCAACTTCTCTTAAATTTTATCTACTTCCAGAGGTGAAGTGGTCCTGAAAACGTGAGACATACTCAATTAGCAGTAGTAGTCTATGGTCACTGTCATCGAAATACTGTTAGACTAAGAGAACAAATAGGAGTTCTATTGAAATGGATCTTGAATTGAAGACAAATCAAATCATCACTGTTCGTATGAACAGTAGTAATAGTAATATGTGGTTACTGTTAACATAAAGTTGTGAAACAGTAACATGCATTAAGGCTTCTATATGAGAATTTTCGAGCCGTCGGTACTGTAATATATCAAGAAATGTGTTAAAGAATAACTTTCTTCTTCTTCTTTTGAGAGTGTTTAGTGAAACAAGAAATATGATTTCCATGATTTTGAGTAGCAAAAAATTATTTCATGATCATAGGTGAACCTTTAAAAAATAAGATGCAACTTCTAGATTATTTCAAAAGGTTTTCAGATAATTCAAAACATATAAAGGGAAAAAGCAAAAAAAAAAAAAAAAAAAAAAGAAGGAAAGTCATTGAGTAGGGGAGCATGGGCACCCAAAGATGATTTGCATGTCCATGTCAAGTCAGATACTCCAAAATCTACGAATCACCGAGCACGTACAGGTACACTCCAAAATTCATGCCATCCCGTGTGGTGTCGTGTCGGACGCACGTGTCTGACATGACACGCACAGTCCGAAATACACTAGGATACTCCAAAATCTAAGAAGCACATATCACGTCGTATCGGACACAATACAGACACTCCGAAATACAATAGGACACACAAAAACTGCCCCTGCTTCTGTGTCCTTGTTTCCGTATCATGTCTTATCATATGTTCGTGTCCGTGCAAAGCACACGTAGCTTCTCCCCCTTTTCCCTTTCTATATCCAAAAAAATAGCATTTAAAATGTGCTTTTAACTTCTTTTCCTCCACCAAAATTTGTAACTACAAATTTTGGCATACAACTCACCAAATTTTGTATAAAAGAGATTCTGGAATCATAACTAACCATTCAGAAACCCTAGAAACAACTAGAAGTTGCAAATAAGTATTTTATCATGACGTCGACTTGCAAATAAAACAGATTTCAGGGACTGATGTGAGAAACTTCACAACATCCACCGGGACCAGAGACTTTTCTAATTTACGCTCTCTCACCTCGAGTTGGGTGAGGAGGCCGGAGAGCCCCTTGGTGCGGAGGAAGGTGTCCACCGCGTCGTTCGGCTCTCTCGCCGGCGGGACGTCCCCGCCGCCGCCGACCGCCTCTTTCGCGCCACTCACGTCAGAGAAACAACCCCCCATTCTTCTTCTTCTTCCTCCTCCTCTTCCTGATTTCTGAGACTATAGTTTGTTATAAATGGAAAATGATTTTATTAGTGGGCTAATATGTACCAATTTTGTTAGTGGTGACATTGATTGTGCTGCATATGCAACAGCTATGATGTCACGTGGAAGCAACAGAGAAATTATGATGGTCCTATCCTATGACGCAACAAGAAATTTACATAAACAAAAAAAAGAAGAAAAAAAAAACTTAAATTTCCGACTGCAGAAACAAAATTGGCTGAAATTTTTTCTAAGACGGCAAAGTTTCATAACTTTGGTTAGAGGAGTCGAACTCGCCAAATTTGATTACGTTCCTATAATATTTTTTTAACAAAAGAAAATGTGAGAATGTCTGATGAGTTTGTAAAAAAATGGTTTATATCACCAACACGCAGGGCCGGTCCACGGATTTAGATTATCCTATCCAGAACAAGTTTTGGTTGTTCCTTGAGTATTATTGTGGATCGATTCTGGAGAATCATCGGTGACTCCAATCACTTAGGGTTGTCCAAGTTCGAAGTCTTGTCTGATTTACCCATGGACCGGCCCTGCCAACACGTTACACGATCTGACGTTTTGGTTGTCTAGAAAAAAAAAAATATTATAAAAAATAAAAGGTCAGACATATTATTTTGCCTATTGGCAAAATATTGATAATCAAAAATTCTCCTAGTTAGATGACAAGATCAGTGGCCAGACGAAAGATTAGTAGATCACGGAAGTATATTATTTCTTCTATTTATAAAAATGATGAAAGTTGAAAACAATATGTCCAAAAGACATGCAACGCAATTGAATACATAAATGTCCAAGGCTAATATTGTAAAATTAATTTTTCGCTAAATTTCTAAAATTTTATATCATGCATAAAATTTCGGCAAATTTTGCCAAAAAAATTTCCCGAAAAAAATATTGCATTCTTTCAGACTATATAAAAATAAGACCAAAAGTTGTTTGGTTTTTGGAGACTTTGACTTTCAATTTCCAAAGTTAAAAAATAAATAAGATCAAAAGTCCTTTGGTTTTGAGACTCTTGACTTCCAATTTCCAAAGGTTATTCTGAGAAGGAAAAAAAACAATCAACTACATGTTAGTTGACCGACTCCTAGTCTTTGTTCTTGGAGATGTAGTTTGTTGGTACTTACGGAGAAGAAACTTAAAATACTTGTTGATTTTTTTCTTTTTCATATAAGTTGATCTCCCACGGAATGTCGAAAAAATGTTTAAATAAGCTAACAAGAGTTTTAAATACAACACAAGGAAGATTTAAGGTGAAGAAGCAAAGAAAATTTGAAAGCGTAAACGTTAAGGACTCATCTATAATTCATTGCTTGGGAAACGAAATAACTTTAAAAATACATAAAACCAGAGACGATAAATAATTATAGGCTTAATTGTACTTTGATATCCTCAACTATTTTGTTTTTTTAAGTTGATACCTCAACTATTTTTTTTTCAACTTGATATCCTAAATTTTTTTTGACAATAATGTCCTTACCCAAAAATTAAAACTACCACTCAACCCCTCCCCCCTCCCCTCCTCCAGCCCCCCCTTCCGGCCACCAACCCCCGCCGCCCCGCCCGCACCATCCGCCCCTCCCCCCCCCCCCCCCCCCCCTCCCGCCCCCCCTGCACCCTCCCCCCCCTCCTGTCCCGCCTGCACCCTCCCCTTCCCACCCTCCCCCCCCACGCTCCCCTCAGGCCACCCGCACCCCCCCCCCTCCCGCTCCCGCTCCCTCCCCTCCCTCTCCCGCTGCCCTCCTTTCCCGACTCCACCATCGCCGGAGAGGGAGGGAGGGGGGGGGGGGGGTCGCCACCGCGGGAGGAGGGAGGGGAGAAGGGGAAAGGGAAGGGATAAAGGCATTTTGGAAATTTTTAAAAATTTAGGTATCAAGTTAAAAAAAAATAATAGTTGAGGTATTAAGTTGTTGAGTAAAAAAGTTTATGTTATTAACTTGAAAAAACGGAATAGTTGAGGGTATCAAAGTACAATTTAGCCATAATTATATATAAAAGTTTCTGTATTTTTTATTTTTATTTTAGTTAGGTACCCCAAATATGATTAATATGGACAAGTTTTTCAAATATTAGTTAAACTATCCTTTCTATCACCATCAACCAAAGTTAACTTACTCATTGGATTAATATTGTGAAACTACTAATAGTCTAAAATACCTCCATGTTGATGGAACTCGAGTGGCTCTTGTGGTTACCAATAAGAGGTATAAGATTATTGTTGTATGGCGGAAGATCAGTGGATCGAGCCACGAGACGTATTATTTCTTCTATTTATTGAGTGGCAATGCAGGTGTGCACAAAGTCCCGTACATACCGTCGGACATCTTAAAAACTAAAAAAAAAGAAAAAAACTCTCTGTTGTTGTTTTTTGCCTCTACCGTTATGTAATACTCCTTTTTTTTTTAAAACATATTACTTTTATGATAGTGTTTAAATATTAGGCTAAATTACAACTTGATACCCTCAACTATCACGATTTTTCGACTTGATACCCTCAACTTTTATAGGTACTAACTTGATACACTAGAAAGAAGAAGAAAAAAAATTGATCAAATTACCCCTTCCTTCTCCCCCCAACCTCCCACCCCCTCTCTCTCCGGATGTGGGTGGCAGCGAACGGCGGCGACATGCGGGGCAGTGCGCGACGACGCTTGGGGCCAGCAGGGGGGATAGGGGCGGTGGTCGGGGGGGGGGGGTCGCCGATGGGGTCGGTAGGACTGGTGGTCGGGGGCGGGTAGGGGGTTGGTCGGGGGCGGATAGTGGGGGAGGGGAGAGGGGGGGGGGGATGGCCGCCGGAGAAGGGAAGGGGTGGAGGAAGTAGCAGCCGGGAGGGGAGGAGAGGATAGTTTAGGAAATAAAAAATAAAAAAATTTGGGTATCAAGTTAGAAATATAAGTTGATATATAATATTAAGTTAGTACATATAAAAGTTGAGGGTATCAAGTTGAAAAATAGAGATAGTTGAGGATATCAGGTTACAATTTAGCCTATTATTTTTTATATATTCGAATAAATTTTTGATTTTCAATAATTGAATTCTTGTATTAACATACTTTTGATTTCATGATATGATAATTCTTTGTACTTGTTTTATTATTTTAATATTTATTTTCTCGTTTTAAATTAATTTAAGTTATGAACATTTTTTTAAAAATTAAACTATAGTCAATTACTATTCTACCCCTCTCACCAACCCTCCAACTACCTTGTCACCTCACCGGTTGTTGGCATCCTCATCACCATTCACATTTCTTATCCATCCATCTCATGACACCCGAACCTTTAGGTTGCATATGCCATCATTATTCCTCCATGACATAACACAAGTGGCTGTGTTTGATTCAGCTTTTTTTCATGAAAAATATTTCTATCACAAATTTTCCACCAATTGTAGTGTTTGATAGGGTGCGTTTGATTGCAAGTTAGAAAATATGTGAAAAAAAAATTAATTTCATAAAATTATTTTTCTAGGAAAATTTTTTCATGGAATTTTAAAAAATTTCCATGGAAAACTTAATTTAGGTGTTTGATTGCCATTATTTTCCACGAAAAATAGTTATTTTCCATGGAAAATGACATTTTCCTATGAGTTGGACAAGTTTCATTTTCCATCATTTTAGATGAAAATATGGAAAATGATAGTTTTTTGGAAAATAATTCCATGGAAAATTTAACCTATCAAACACTACAATTGGTGGAAAATTTGTGATGGAAATATTTTCCATGGAAAAAAAGCCCAATCAAACATAGCCATTTTTTATAGAATTATTTTCAAAAAACTATCATTTCCTATATTTTTTTTCTAAAATGGTGAAAAATGAAACTTGTCCAAACTATAGGAAAATATCATTTTCCATTGAAAATAACTATTTTCTGTGGAAAATAATGACAATCAAACACCCAAATTAAATTTTCCATGAAAAATTTCTAAAATTCCATGGATTTTTTTTTTTCCTAGGAAAATAATTCCATGGAATTTCTTTTCCACGTATTTTCCACATTGCAATCAAACACACCCAATTAATTCATTTTCCATTTTTCTTTGTTTCCATTCATTGTTTCATTTTTTTTTTCCTTTTTTAATGTCTACTGAATTTAGAAGGCAAATTTATTTATCTTCTCTTGAATTGAATGAGTAAGACCAAAAAAATCTCTCTCGTATTTATGACGTTGTTTCTAAAATAATGAGATAGAATTTTTTTTACAAATATCAATTACCTATATACAAATATGTTGAAATATGCTAAGATAACAACTGCATATATTAAAAAGATCTACTAGTAAATATTTGGGTTTGCTCTCCAAACCCTAGGGTTTGCTCTCCCCTGCGGCGATTTCCTCCTAAACCCTAAAATCTGGCGCTCCGCCTCCCCTTCCCCTCACACCTTCCTTCCCCTCCGTCCAGTTGAGCCATCTGCTGATGGCCCCAAAGTAATCTCCTCTTCCCCTTTCCCTTGCTCCATCTCCCCTCCCCTATTCCCTCTCTTTCTCCCCTGAGTATGGCGTCCTACAAGGACGTCGTGGAAAAAATGGCGACGCTATTCAGTCAACAAGGGCCGGCGACCGCCATCTCTCTCTCTGCTAGAGAAAGCGCGGTCGCAGATCACTGGGCTTCATCCGTAGCGGTCAAACCACTCTCTAATCGTAGGTTCTCAAGTGGTTCTCTGTTCTCAATCCTCATGAAGATTTGGAAAACTTCGGATCACATCCAAGTTTCCGACCTGGATTTGGAAGCGGGGTCTTTTCTGGTGCGATTGGATTCACCGGCGATGGTGGATCGTGTGATCTTGGAAGCTCCATGGAGTATCAGTGATGACCTTCTTGCCTTAGAGAGATGTGATCCGGGGAAACTACCAGAAGAGTACCGATTCCAATACGCGGATCTATGGGTGCAATTTTATCGATTGCCTCCAAAATTCTTGAATGGCACTGCTATTACCAGAATTGCTGAGGGTATTGGGTCCCCTCGGCAATGTACTTTGGCTGATGAAGCAAAGTGGAAAACATTTGCCAGGGTCAAAATTATCATTGATATCACTGTTCCGTTAAAGAAATCTATGTCCACCCTCATCGATGGGCAATCGATGGGGAATATCATCATTAAGTATGAGCGATTACCTCGCTTATGCACATTCTGTGCTAAAGTGGGATATTCTATTTCTTCCTGTAGTGAGAGATCATCATTCCGATCTCTTATCGGAGAAGATTGGACAAAAGCTGAAATTGAACGGGTTGAGGCCCTATTACAACCGAGAATCAATGAAGACGACTACAGGGCTAGCCCCCATCGTCCCGGGGACCGGCCAAATATGACGGATCGGGGTGGGAACATCATCTCTAATGATACTTCCAACTCTCTGGAGGTCTCAGGGGTGGGCACAACCCCTCTTATATCCAAACGGGAGTTAACTCTCCCTCTCTCAAAGCAGCAGGCATCTCCACATGCCTCGGTTCACATTCCCTCCAATATTTACCAAGCTACCAAGTATATTCCTCCCCATTTGAGAGGCTCCATGTCTACCATGGCAACCTTCCCTGTAGCCATCAACAGGGAAATTCATACCACTACTGCAGCTAAGGGTTCTCATTCTCATGAGGAAGACTCTAGTGAATCGTCGGGGGGTTGCTCCTGAGGGATTATCTCCCCTTATATATCTAGTGTGACTGTGGTGGATGAGTTACCCCTGGATATCATGGATAGTGACCTGGTGGAATCAGATTTCTCTACTGCTGAGCTTCCCAATAACTCCTGTCAATCCCCTCCTGCAGCTGTTCTCCCCACACTTGGCCAGATCCCATCAAATGTCTGCCCAATTGTCGAGCTTCCTCCTTCACCCTCCCCTTCCCCGACCAAAGCAATTCATCTCCGTAAATTGACTTGGAAATGCAGGGCTCGAATGGGATTAATCCTATCCGATCCTCCCATGAATTCAGGCTTATCAGTCAAGAAGCGTCCTCCCATGGCCTTACACAACCCCAGAGCCTCAAAGCGTGGTCCTGCACTCTCTCTAATCTACCCCCAACAATCCCCCCATTTGGCGGCTGATCCGAATCAGCCGCTACACCAATGTTAGTGTTCTCTTGGAACTGTCGTGGTCTGAGGAATGCCACGACAGTTCATACTCTCCGTTCATTCCTCTCCGCCACTCATCCTTCCATCTTCTTTCTCTCCGAAACTCTCTCACCACCAATTCACTCTTCACAAATTCTTCCTTCTCTTGGCTTTCCAAACACACATGTTGTTCACCCGACTGGCCGTTCGGGTGGACTATGGTTAGGCTGGTCTACTGATATTAAAGCATCAGTCTCCTTCTCTTCTCCAAACCTCATTGTCCTCTCCATTCTTAACGATGATGATTCTCCCAATTGGAACCTACTATGTGTGTATGGTTGCCCCCGGAAATCTGATAGGCCACTGCTGTGGGAGACTATTAAGTCTTTTTCTGATTCCTTTAATGGACCATGGTCCTGCATTGGTGATTTTAATTCTATTACTAAGACGGATGACAAATACGGTGGCCGAGGATATGACAGGAATTCAAATTTACCTTTTGTTAAAATGATTGATCACTGTGGTCTTATTGACCTCGGATGTGTGGGGCCTGCCTACACCTGGTCTAATGGTCGTAGTATGCCTAGTCTCATCATAGAGAGGCTGGATCGTGCTCTTGCTACTGGTGAGTGGTGCAGCAAATTTCCCAACTCCTCATTCCACACACTTCCCAGATACAACAGCGACCATGCCCCTATCCTTCTCAATACAAATAGTCGCATACGACGGAGACCCAGACCGCTCCGCTTTGAAAGTTGTTGGCTCAGGTACGAGAGTTATCCTGATAATTTATCTGATTTCTGGCTTGAGGCTTCTTCTATTTCAGATGCTAAATTTACGGAGAAGCTGTCATATACTATGCGAAAACTTCATAAATGGAGTCGATCTTCTCTTCAAGCCCTTAGAGGCCGTATAAAAACCTTGCAAGAGCAGCTTCTTATCTTACAGGGAGATTATCCTTCCACATCTACCATAAGTACGGAGAGTGAGATTGTTAAGGAGTTAAACGGCCTCCAGATGATTGATGAAGCTTACTGGAGTCAACGAGCCAGATGCAAATAGATAAAAGAAGGGGACAGATGTACCAAATATTTCCACACTAAAGCATCCATCAGGAAACGCAGAAATGACATCCGGTCCCTTCTTCTTCCTGATGGGTCATGGACATCGGATTCAGAGGTAATTAATTCTACTATTGTCAGTCATTTTTCTACTCTCCTTGGCACGGATGATTCTGGCCCTCTGGATCCTGGCTTCTCTTTTCATACGACCCCTTTACATGAGGATGAATCCAATTCATTGGGTGTGGTTCCTGAGGCGGATGAAGTTGAGCATGTTGTTCGAGGGATGGGTGGCCTCAAGGCCCCTGGCCCTGATGGGTTCCCGGCTTTGTTCTACCAAAAAGGTTGGGATACTGTTGGCATGGATCTCACTGTTACTATTCAAAAGTTCTTTTCTAGAGGAGAGCTATATGCTGGTATGAATCACACTTATATTGCTCTTATTCCTAAGTGTGCAGCTCCTAAAACAGCGACGGAATTCCGCCCTATTGCCTTGTGCAATGTATCCTATAAAATTATCACCAAAATTCTTGCTTCTAGACTTCGTCCTTTATGGACAAGCTCATCTCGCCATTCCAAGCTGCCTTTGTGCCTGGCAGACAAATAAATGACAATTGCATTATTGCTCAGGAAATTTTCCATGCGATGAACAAGAGTTCCAATAAGAAGCATGCTTTTGCTATGAAGATTGACATGGCGAAGGCGTATGACCGCCTCTCCCGGCAGTTCATCAAATCTGTCCTATATGGCCTGGGAATCCGTGGCCACTCAAATGATCTTATTATGCAATGTATTACCACACCCTCATTCTCGATTTTGATCAACGGCTCCCCGGAGGGACACTTTTATGCCAAACGGGGAATCAGGCAGGGATGTCCGCTATCCCCGTATATCTTCATTCTTTGTTCTGAGGTGCTCTCCCAATTATTCTATCGCTATGAGCAAGAGGATCTCTACAGAGGCTTCCGCATCAACCGGTACACCCCCTCTATATCTCATCTGTTATTTGCTGATGATATTCTTGTGTTTGGTTATGCGTCATCTACTACATTATCTACGGTGCAAGAGATCCTAGACTTATTCTCTTCATGGTCGGGCCAATTGATTAATTATGGTAAATCGAGTATTCATTTCAGTAAAGCTGTTCCCCCGCTTGATAGACTGGTTCTCTCAAGGCAACTTCGATTATCTGCTATGAGTAGTGTGGACAAGTATTTGGGGCATTCACTGCTCCTTTCTAAAGCCAGGATTAACACTTTTAATGCTTTAATTGATAAGATTGCATCTAGACTCAAGGGCTGGAAATCTAATATGCTCTCCCATGCTGGTCGTACAGTTCTGATCAAATCCACCCTGGGATCGATCCCTATCTACTCTATGTCTACTTACAAGATACCTCAAGCCATCTGCAACACTATTGATCGCATTTGCCGCAACTTCTGGTGGGGCCACGATAGCTCGGATCAGAAGCTTCATTACATTGCCTGGAGTAAATTCATCCTTCATAAGAATAAAGGTGGGCTGGGTTTCCGGAATCCTAAATGGGTCAATGAAGCCCTCATTGGAAAACTGTTATGGAGGCTTATCACAAATCCTCATCAACTTTGGGCGCGGATCCTTACTGGTACGTATCTACAGAACAAATCTATCTGGACTATCACTAAAACTCGTACTGCTTCTCCTACATGGGCCAGTATACTTGATATCCGCCATCTTTTCGAAGGGAATAGCTACTGGAAGGTTGGTGAGGGATGGATCAATATCACTGATGATCCATGGGTCCCTGGACTTCCAGGATTCAGGATCCAATCCTTACAGGATGTCAACCCGAAGCCTAGACTAGTAAGGGAACTTATGGATCCCTCAGGTTCCACCTGGAACTTCTCACTCATTCATTCCATCTTCAATCCTTGGGAAGCTAAGGCTATTACTGATATTCCCCTACATGAGGCGAGGGGTCCTGACAAACTGATCTGGACAGGTTCCAAGAATGGGGAATTCTCGTCCAAGTCGCTTTATGAGACTATTCGGTCTGATAGACCATCCACTTCGTCAAATGCTGCTGACCAAATCATTTGGGATAGGCTTTAGAAAATTCAAAATTTTCCCCCTCGTATTCTGATGTTTATTTGGAGAATTTGGCACCAGGGCCTGCCTCTATTCTCTGCCATCCACAAGAGAAATAATCAGGTTAGTCCGATGTGCTCCTGTAAGCCCCTGTTTTTCAAAATTTTATTTAATTATTGTTTATTAATTTTTAATGTTATTTATAGCCTTAAAATAATTATTAGAATTTTTAGAAATTTTTCTAGAATTTTTAAATGATGTTTAAATGAGTTTTAAATACAAAAATATTAATTTGCAATTTTCTGAATTATTTTAATATCATTTTTGTAATTTTTAAATTGTTTTAATAACTGGTTGTAATTTTCTAAATTATTTAAATAGTCATTTTGCAATAGTTAAATTATTTTTGTATGTGGAATGCAAATTGTTTTTTTTTGCATATAGGCTCTGATAGGACCTATTGGTAAATTCCTAAACTCTAGGGTTTAATTTGTAATTTACCACACACACCCCCCCCCCCCCCCGACCGACAGCTCCCCCTCTCTCTCTCCTCCAGCTCTCACCCCCTGCCCGACCGACTTGCCGCCGCTGCCCCCGCCTTTCTCGGCTGCCCCCACCGCCATCAACCCCTCTATAAAACTCCCCTCATCCCCCTCGACAAAACCCTAACCCTAATTTTCCCCCACGACCGCCAGCGCCGCCCCTTCTTCCCCAAACTTCTTCGCCGAAGCCCTAACTCCGGCGAAGCCCCGTTCTCACCAACCCGACGCCCTCATCCACCACCACCACCATCAGCAAGTTCGCCCCGACGAGACGAGGCGATCGCCACCCGAGCGCCACCGTCCCATCGCCTCCTCCGCCGTCCAGAGCCATCGAAAATCCCTTCGACGACCGGACACGTACGTAGCAACGTTTCTTGTGTCGTGCGTATCTCGTGATGAGTCTAGTTTGTTCGCCGTGTCCTGGCAAACACGAGCGTGGAACTGGACACGGGTGAATCGACTCGTACGTGTCGTGCTAGCCTAGGATACAAGACACCTGTGTCCCTAACTGTCAGGACACAGGCTCGTATTTATATTTTTTTTTTTATTATAATATCACCTAACCTAAAACAAAGCTAACCCTAACCCTATCCCTAACAAAACGGGCCGCTGGCCCACTGGCCAGCGCGTGAACACTGAAACCCCCCCCCCCCTCTCTGGCTGGCTGAGTTCGAGCCCCCCCTGTGTTTTCTTTTTGTTTTCTTTTTCTTTTTCTTTTCTTTTTTTTCTTTTGTTTTATATATATTAATATATATATGTATATATGTATATATATTAGTATATATGTATATATATGTATATACTGTATTTTACAGTATTTTATATATATGTATGTATATTTTCTAGTTAGTAAATTTTATATATATATGTTTATATATACATTTTCCTATGTATATATATTATATATATATACACTATATTATTAAGTGTATTCTTATATATATATATATTTATATATATATATAAATACTCTATAAATTAAGTATTTTCTTCATATATCCATATATACTTTTAGCATAGGTATGTGTATTTTCTTTTGTACAAACTTTACCTTATTAAAATAATAATATTTATTTTGTCTATTACCAAATTATATTTTTATTGTATTTAAATTACTGCAACCATTTGATGTCCAAGCCTAGCATGGGTATTTGGGCTCAAATGTGTTTTCACACATTCAAGACCTGTACAAGTCATATTGGGCTTGATTCATGGTCTTGGGTCCTGTATTTGAACTTTGGTTCAAATTATGTACATGGACAAAATAAGCAGATAATTAATTATTGTGTGCATTGCTGTTTTTGATCTTCTAAAAATACTTAAAGTATTGCTAAAATTATGGAAAAATAGTTTTTAGATACTTTGTTAAGTTGGCAAATTTAGTATAATTTTTGTAGTATTTAATTTACTGTTTTGCCACTAGTTTGGCATATGAAACCAAAACTCACTTTCTGTATACTTAGGAAAACTGATTTTTATAAAATACTTGTACTGGTTAATAAATTCCAGAAAAATTATAATAAATTTCTATGATTAACAAGGATCACTTTGATACTTTACTTTAAGAAAAACTAGACTTTTTGTCTATCTCTAAAATTGTTAGAACACAATGATCTTTTGATTTATTTATTGATTAATTACGACTTGTAGCTTTTGTGCTATTTTTGGAGTTTTAGTCGTGTTGAACCCCATCCCTCACTAGTGTAAAGACCCTAGAAAGTTAGTTAACATAGTGTGTCACCCCACATTGGTCTCCTATGCCAAGTCATTATTTTGGCTAGGTGCCCAATCACAAGTCGTATTTTCACCAGTTAGTGTCTTAGCATTCTAGCTTAGTGTAAAAAGCTAAGTTTATTGTATTTATTGCTACAGTGACGAGTTACCAGACATCCATAGCACATTTATCGCAGCTTGTTTTACTTTGCTAGAGGCAAGTACATCTACATACTCATTTACTGTCTTTTAATGCTAGAACATGTATTAACCATGTTAAATGCTGATCCTTGGGATAGCAAGTTAAAACGTCACATGTTGTACTTTCCATTACTACCATGCTTAGAACCATCTTGATGTATCTCTCACATGATTAGAATATGGGTATGGGAAAAACTGATAGTAGAGTACGTGATCATGCCCCCCCCCTATATAGTACCGAGCAATGTTTCATTTTATATGTTACAGCGCCGTAGGCCTTACTTACCAAGGCAGATTTGTGCGTATGTACATCTCTCGCCCTATCACTTGTACGGAAGTACATTTTATTATGTGCCACAGCACATTGTATACCTATTGACCGATCACGTACCTGCTACAGTTTTAAACATTACATATACATCTGTCTCTATGACATATGTATCCTTGCCATGATAGATTATGATGACATGATTGTGATACGACATGAGATAGATGCCATGTTCCCTATGTTGCTATGATACTGTGATCCCAGTTGTACCATGATGACATGTTTCCAGTATTCCTGTTTTATAGACTTATCACACCATGATCCTTGTTGTACATCTCTTTCATTATATGTTCAGTACTTTAGTTGTAGAGGTTGTACTTGCTCCCGTCCTGACAGGATAACGTTGTAGGTATACTTACTGAGGAGGAGTTACTCTGCGACTCATACTATGGAGTTACTGCCGAGGACCCGGCTACGCTTTACGAGGATGTTCCTGCGGGGAGACTCGTCTAGTTTGCTTAGCTACTTGGGATACTTAGTGTAGTCATGTATTAGACTCTATCATTTTGTAACTGGACATGTATCCAGTTTTATATTTCAGACTTGTACTTTGGACTTATTTCTATATATGAGACGACTTTTGTGTTTGGAGCATTTATGATTCTTCTTCACTTATAGAATTGTTAGCACATTTAGTCTTATCTTGTTATCTCTAGAACAGCTTACTGCGCTTTATCTTAAGCGTAGGCTGGACATGGCTCGGCCCGGCCCAACAATTTGGGTAACGGGTCGTGACATGTTTTTTTGGTGGCCCATGCAAGGTCCTGACTAAAGTTGTTTGGTTACGTTATTGTACCAAGCATACCTGCAATTAGGAACTTAAGGTAATTAGACAACATTAGGAAAGACGCTTAGAACACCTAGAGGAATGCTAGGATTGCAACATAGGAAACACATCACATGTTTGCTATTATAAATTAGATTTTCTTGCATATGATTGCTTACTTTAAACGAGTCCTTATAAGTCTTTTATGTGTAATTTAGATGGTGCTTACTCGTTCGTCCCAGCATGTTACCCCCGAGAATGGGGCCCTCCGTATCCAGTCAGCCGACCAGTTGACTGATGCACCTCCACCTACCACATTCCCCCACTCCACAGATCCACAGGCCCAGATACCACCTTCCACATCCCAGGCCCGGCAGGACCCGATACTTCCACCACCCCCTATCACTATACCCACCCAGGCTTCCGTCACACTCGACGGGAACCAGCTGCTCACACTGATCCAAGGGTTCCTAACAACCCATCAGGAGCAGACTACCCTACTCCGTCAGAGCATGGAGCGTTCTGAGGGACGTCCCGTGGTCCCACCCTATGTAGAGCCGCGGCAGAGAGCGGGGACAGTCAAGGACTTCATGGGTCTGAATCCCAAGGAGTTCTCAGGGACTGAGGGCATAGTAGTAGCTGATGACTGGCTAGATTCTGTAGAGAGGAAGCTTCTGGGAGTTAGGATGCCGGATGACCTTCAGGTCGAGGCAGCAGGATTTCTGCTGATAGACTTAGCCGGAGTTTGGTTCAGGAATGAGCCGTTGTTCGCGAGAGGTAGAGCCACCTGGGACCAGTTCAAGACCCAGTTCAAGAAGAAGTTCTTCTCGACCGCTGCTAGAGTAGCCATGGGGCTACGATTCCAGAACGTCCAGCAGGGAAACCGTTCTGTTGATGACTATGCGGGAGAGTTTAGTCGCCTGAGCCGTTTTGCTCCTAGTCTGGTTGCTGATCCAGAGGAGATGACCCGTAGGTTTTGCCATGGTCTAGTTCCGGACATTGGCATTCTTATAGTGGCAAACGGTACGACTGACTACTACCAGAGCCTAGAGTTAGCCCGGAGCATTGAGGAGCGTCTTCTATCTAGCAAGAGGCCGGCTTCTGTACACCATGAGGGACCGTCCAAGCGTCAGGCTTTCCAGCAGAAAGCGCCGACGCCACCCCAGCAGACTTACCATCCCCCTACATCACATCATCAGACCCCGCCAGTTAGAGCCTCGGGACCCCGACAGCAGCAGCAGCAGAAGGGAGCCATATGTTCTTTCTGCGGAAGACCAGGGCATGAATTCGTCGTCTGCAGGAAGAGGTTAGGACAGTGTTTAGCTTGTGGGTCTGCCATCCATCAGATTCGGGACTGCCCAGTAGCCCAGGGACCCCAGGGGAGGACTTATAGCCTAGTCCTTGAGCCGGAGCCGGAACAGGTTTCAGGAGGTTAGTTTTGATCGTAGCCTTAGTCATTTGTTGCATTGCTTGCTATGTTAGAATATTGTCGGGTCTTCAATTCTTGTAAATTTCGAGGACGAAATTTTTCAAGGAGGGAAGACTTGTAAGCCCCTGTTTTTCAAAATTTTATTTAATTATTGTTTATTAATTTTTAATGTTATTTATAGCCTTAAAATAATTATTAGAATTTTTAGAAATTTTTCTAGAATTTTTAAATGATGTTTAAATGAGTTTTAAATACAAAAATATTAATTTGCAATTTTCTGAATTATTTTAATATCATTTTTGTAATTTTTAAATTGTTTTAATAACTGGTTGTAATTTTCTAAATTATTTAAATAGTCATTTTGCAATAGTTAAATTATTTTTGTATGTGGAATGCAAATTGTTTTTTTTTGCATATAGGCTCTGATAGGACCTATTGGTAAATTCCTAAACTCTAGGGTTTAATTTGTAATTTACCACACACACCCCCCCCCCCCCCGACCGACAGCTCCCCCTCTCTCTCTCCTCCAGCTCTCACCCCCTGCCCGACCGACTTGCCGCCGCTGCCCCCGCCTTTCTCGGCTGCCCCCACCGCCATCAACCCCTCTATAAAACTCCCCTCATCCCCCTCGACAAAACCCTAACCCTAATTTTCCCCCACGACCGCCAGCGCCGCCCCTTCTTCCCCAAACTTCTTCGCCGAAGCCCTAACTCCGGCGAAGCCCCGTTCTCACCAACCCGACGCCCTCATCCACCACCACCACCATCAGCAAGTTCGCCCCGACGAGACGAGGCGATCGCCACCCGAGCGCCACCGTCCCATCGCCTCCTCCGCCGTCCAGAGCCATCGAAAATCCCTTCGACGACCGGACACGTACGTAGCAACGTTTTCTTGTGTCGTGCGTATCTCGTGATGAGTCTAGTTTGTTCGCCGTGTCCTGGCAAACACGAGCGTGGAACTGGACACGGGTGAATCGACTCGTACGTGTCGTGCTAGCCTAGGATACAAGACACCTGTGTCCCTAACTGTCAGGACACAGGCTCGTATTTATATTTTTTTTTTATTATAATATCACCTAACCTAAAACAAAGCTAACCCTAACCCTATCCCTAACAAAACGGGCCGCTGGCCCACTGGCCAGCGCGTGAACACTGAAACCCCCCCCCCCCTCTCTGGCTGGCTGAGTTCGAGCCCCCCCTGTGTTTTCTTTTTGTTTTCTTTTTCTTTTTCTTTTCTTTTTTTTCTTTTGTTTTATATATATTAATATATATATGTATATATGTATATATATTAGTATATATGTATATATATGTATATACTGTATTTTACAGTATTTTATATATATGTATGTATATTTTCTAGTTAGTAAATTTTATATATATATGTTTATATATACATTTTCCTATGTATATATATTATATATATATACACTATATTATTAAGTGTATTCTTATATATATATATATTTATATATATATATAAATACTCTATAAATTAAGTATTTTCTTCATATATCCATATATACTTTTAGCATAGGTATGTGTATTTTCTTTTGTACAAACTTTACCTTATTAAAATAATAATATTTATTTTGTCTATTACCAAATTATATTTTTATTGTATTTAAATTACTGCAACCATTTGATGTCCAAGCCTAGCATGGGTATTTGGGCTCAAATGTGTTTTCACACATTCAAGACCTGTACAAGTCATATTGGGCTTGATTCATGGTCTTGGGTCCTGTATTTGAACTTTGGTTCAAATTATGTACATGGACAAAATAAGCAGATAATTAATTATTGTGTGCATTGCTGTTTTTGATCTTCTAAAAATACTTAAAGTATTGCTAAAATTATGGAAAAATAGTTTTTAGATACTTTGTTAAGTTGGCAAATTTAGTATAATTTTTGTAGTATTTAATTTACTGTTTTGCCACTAGTTTGGCATATGAAACCAAAACTCACTTTCTGTATACTTAGGAAAACTGATTTTTATAAAATACTTGTACTGGTTAATAAATTCCAGAAAAATTATAATAAATTTCTATGATTAACAAGGATCACTTTGATACTTTACTTTAAGAAAAACTAGACTTTTTGTCTATCTCTAAAATTGTTAGAACACAATGATCTTTTGATTTATTTATTGATTAATTACGACTTGTAGCTTTTGTGCTATTTTTGGAGTTTTAGTCGTGTTGAACCCCATCCCTCACTAGTGTAAAGACCCTAGAAAGTTAGTTAACATAGTGTGTCACCCCACATTGGTCTCCTATGCCAAGTCATTATTTTGGCTAGGTGCCCAATCACAAGTCGTATTTTCACCAGTTAGTGTCTTAGCATTCTAGCTTAGTGTAAAAAGCTAAGTTTATTGTATTTATTGCTACAGTGACGAGTTACCAGACATCCATAGCACATTTATCGCAGCTTGTTTTACTTTGCTAGAGGCAAGTACATCTACATACTCATTTACTGTCTTTTAATGCTAGAACATGTATTAACCATGTTAAATGCTGATCCTTGGGATAGCAAGTTAAAACGTCACATGTTGTACTTTCCATTACTACCATGCTTAGAACCATCTTGATGTATCTCTCACATGATTAGAATATGGGTATGGGAAAAACTGATAGTAGAGTACGTGATCATGCCCCCCCCTATATAGTACCGAGCAATGTTTCATTTTATATGTTACAGCGCCGTAGGCCTTACTTACCAAGGCAGATTTGTGCGTATGTACATCTCTCGCCCTATCACTTGTACGGAAGTACATTTTATTATGTGCCACAGCACATTGTATACCTATTGACCGATCACGTACCTGCTACAGTTTTAAACATTACATATACATCTGTCTCTATGACATATGTATCCTTGCCATGATAGATTATGATGACATGATTGTGATACGACATGAGATAGATGCCATGTTCCCTATGTTGCTATGATACTGTGATCCCAGTTGTACCATGATGACATGTTTCCAGTATTCCTGTTTTATAGACTTATCACACCATGATCCTTGTTGTACATCTCTTTCATTATATGTTCAGTACTTTAGTTGTAGAGGTTGTACTTGCTCCCGTCCTGACAGGATAACGTTGTAGGTATACTTACTGAGGAGGAGTTACTCTGCGACTCATACTATGGAGTTACTGCCGAGGACCCGGCTACGCTTTACGAGGATGTTCCTGCGGGGAGACTCGTCTAGTTTGCTTAGCTACTTGGGATACTTAGTGTAGTCATGTATTAGACTCTATCATTTTGTAACTGGACATGTATCCAGTTTTATATTTCAGACTTGTACTTTGGACTTATTTCTATATATGAGACGACTTTTGTGTTTGGAGCATTTATGATTCTTCTTCACTTATAGAATTGTTAGCACATTTAGTCTTATCTTGTTATCTCTAGAACAGCTTACTGCGCTTTATCTTAAGCGTAGGCTGGACATGGCTCGGCCCGGCCCAACAATTTGGGTAACGGGTCGTGACAGCTCCTTCTGTCTCATCCATGAGGAAACCATTGATCATCTCTTTCTTTAATGTAAGATTGCTAGGGATGTTTGGTTTGCCAGCCCATTGGGGCTTCGTACTGATGACTGCAACTCTGTTCTTACTCTGTTGAAATCCTGGATTAATAACAAGCTTGCTACTGAGGCTCTTCGTATAAGTGCTGCTATTTTGTGGGCGATATGGAAAGCCAGAGGGGATTGTGTTTTCCGTCATAAGGCACCCTGTGCCAAACGGATCATCATCCATGCCATTAATCTTATCTCAACCTCAGCTGGAGGTCCATCTAACCCCCTTGATGATATAGCTGAACTTCGGAGGGTGGCTACTATTCCTACTACTTGGCAGGCTCCTGGTCAGGGGATTATTAAGATTAATGTTGATGGTTCGACCTCGTCTACTGCTAGTGGGGTCTCTGCGGTCGCTAGGGACGCCCACGGTGTTTTCATTATGGCGGAGATTAAATTTATCGAGCATCGAATGCCCATTGATCAATCTCTCTTTGCTGAGTTGGAAGCCATCAGACTGGGGATTGAACTTGCTCGCCAATTGAAGACTGACAACATTTGCATTGAAGGAGATTCCCTGCTTGCTTGCAGGATTCTCAATGGAGATACCAGCCTTGTTCCTTGGCGACTCTCGGATCAGGTGCATGATATCAAGAGTATTTTAGATTCCTACCCTTACATTCATTTAATGTTTACCCGGAGAGATGGTAATAAAGTGGCCCATGCTCTGGCCAGGCACGCTATCTCGAATAAGTTATCTACTAGTTTTCTTTCTGCTCCTAGTTGTATTGCCCATGTCCTTCAGGAGGACTGCTCTGCTCATTGTGTAAACATTCCTGTTTGATTGAATAAAGTTCTCCTCCTTTCAAAAAAAAAAAGTTCTACTAGTTATATAAAAAAATATGTTGATATAGATTAAGATAACAACTACATTGAATATTGTTTGGATAAGGATAAAGCTCTTGACCAAGTTCATGTTGTCATATCTAATACTCTCCCTCGAGTTGGCAATATTGTGGAGATATCGACCACACCCAACTTGCTCGTAAGGTGCTGAAAAGTGTTGGCTCCAAGACATTTTGTGAAGAGATTGGCAAGTTGATTACGAAAACGGAGATGGCAAACGAAAACGGAGATGGCAACGATATAATTTGAACTATTTTTTCCCGTGAACAGAATGACAATATAGTTCAATATGTTTAGTCCACTCATGAAAAACTAGATTCTATGCAATATAAATTGCAACCTTATCATCGCAAAAGACCGACATTGGTTGCGGACGAGAGATACCAAGAGCAGAAAGAATATGTTTTAGCAATTGCAATTCATATGAAAGAGCAACAAGAGCGCAATACTCGACTTTTGTAGAAGAGCGAGATACAACAGATTTTTCTTAGATTTTCAAGATATTGAATTAGAACTCAACATTGTGAAATATCATGTTATAGAACGACATGTACTTGAACAACAAGCCAAATATGATTCGGAGAATCCACTAAGATGAAGTAAGCTTGTTGATGATAATAAGAGTCCCTTACAAGTTGATCCTATTAAGTGACGAAGGATGCGAGTAGCGGCATCAAAGTGAGCGGTGCGTGGAGCTTCATAAATTGACTAATTAGATTGTTAATGGCATACTGAATGTCAGGACGTGTAACAACGAGATAAAGAAGACGACAAATAATACGACGATACGATGTTGGATCAAGAAGATAATCACCACCATATGTGAGTTAAAATTGTAGTTGTTGCTCAATTGAAAAATTAGTTACGCAAACACCAACCATGCCGACATTTTTTAAGATATCAAGAATGTTTGTAAACAAAAAAAATCATTTATGCAAACGAGAACCTCAATTCCAAGGAAATATTGTTACAAATTAACATAGGTCTTTGATTGAAAAAGATTTTTCAAGAAATTGTTGTAATTCGAAAAGAACACTTTTATCATTTTTGGTAATAATGATGTCATCGACATAGACGAGAACAAAGAGAGTAACTATCTCATGGGTGTATGTGAAAATTCTATAATAAGCAATGGATTGTGTGAACCCCTTTTTGATTAGTGTAGAGAATTTTTTTGTGAACCATTGGCTATAGGCTTGTTTAAGGCCATATAGAGATTTGTGAAGTTTACAAACACGCATCTCCCCATTTTTAAAAATTTGGGAGACAATTTTATGTAAACTTTTTCAAGAAGTTCACCTTACAAGAAAACGTTATTGACGTTAAGTTGGTGTATAGACCAACCCCTGACATCAACAATGGAAAGAAGAACTTGAACAATGACGAGTTTGGCCACTAGTACGAAGTAGTATCACGATAATCACTTCCTTTAATTTGTGTATATCCTTCCGAAATAAGACACACTTATAGCGTTATATGGAACTATCATAACGGTATTTAATTTTATAAACCCATTTACATCAAATGGATTGTTTACCAGGTGGTAGAGGAGATAAAAGACCAAGTATTGTTTTGCTCAAGTGGTGTAATTTCTTTTGCCATCGCATCTTGCCAGGCATGGAATTCCATTACCAGGGTGAAGAGGAGGGATCGTTGGAGGAAATGATATTAGATAAAAATCACGATGCACAGAAAAAAAAAGTATTAAAACGAAAGAAACTATGCAAAGGTATTGAGTAACTTGTGAAGTTGTCGAACAAATATAATATTTTAAATGGGAGGAGGCTCGTTTGATACGGCTCGAACGCCTTGTTGTATGTGATGATATAAGAGCTAAGGGCTGAGCTGGTGGAGTAACCTCGTTATGTGGAGCTTCAAGAGGTGGCGGTATATCACATGTAGCTTCAGAATATGGTGACGTATCAAGTGGGCCTTCATGAGAGAGTGGAGGTGGAATCTTATGCAATAATGGTGATAAGAAAATGTTAAAATGGTAGCACTATGATGTGTTAAAGTGCTAGCAATATATTTACGAAGGACTTTCTATGTAGGGAAAATTTATGAAATACCCAAAAATTTAAAAAAATTTATGAAAAACCCACTGCAAAAGAAACTTTCATCGCGTGCCCAGAATTAGCAAAAAATATATAAAGAGGGTTCCGAATGACCTTTTTGCCCTTCCTTCTAATTTATTGAAAACACCCATGAAACTACTCTTAAAAAAATATTTCGATACTTCATCTTCTTCCATACGCTGCTCATTTTCGAATCTAGATTTTTTCCTCAAAAATCTTCAAAAACTCGTCGAAAAATTTTGGAAAGACCGAGACAAACGACAAAAGTGCTAAAACGGAGATCAAAACATCATTTTTTTGCAATTCTAAAATTTCGGAAGGCCGTCTAACGAAGAAGCGGTTACTTTCAAGCTCCTCGAAGATACGCTCGTTTTGGGACAAATGGGGCCTCGTTTCAACCTCCCAGTCAAAAGTTATGGCCCTTCAAAATTTCAACTGACCATAAAATGCAAGAGAATGGTCATTCTCCGTGTTAGAACACGAAAAATGTTAATTTCGCATGAGGGTGGCCATTCTCCGTGTTAGTAACACGGAGAATGTCATTCTCCGTCTTAATTTACACGGAGAATAGTCATTCTCTGTGTTAGTAACACGGAGAATGACATTCTCCGTCTTAATTTACACAGAGAATGACCATTCTCCGTGCTAAATTACACGAAGAAT
Organism: Iris pallida; assembly: GCA_029216955.1. Classification (NCBI taxonomy): domain Eukaryota; kingdom Viridiplantae; phylum Streptophyta; class Magnoliopsida; order Asparagales; family Iridaceae; genus Iris; species Iris pallida. The sequence goes on along the minus strand of JANAVB010024800.1, from coordinate 9,991,458 downwards.
GGTCATTCTCCGTCTTAATTTACACGGAGAATGGCCATTCTCCGTGTAATTTAGCACGGAGAATGGTCATTCCAGTGTTAAAATGCAGGAGAATGTCCATTCTCCGTGTTACGTGTAAATTAACACGAAGAATGGCCATTCTCCGTGTTAGAAACACGGAGAATGCCATTCTCCGTGTAAATTAACATAGAGAATATCATTCTCCGTGTTAAATAAAACGAAGAATGACATTCTCCGTCTTAATTAAAACGGAGAATGACATTCTCCGTGTTAATTTACACGGAGAATGGTTATTCCCAGTGTTAAAACGTAGGAGAATGACCATTCTCCGGGTAATTTAGTACGGAGAATGGCATTCTCCGTTTCTAAATTACACGGAGAATGGCCATTCTCCGTGTACTTGATGGATCTTAGCTATTCTCCGTACTAAAATGACGGAGAATGGCCATTCTCCGTCACTTTACCACGGAGAATGGCATTCTCCGTGTTAAAACCCATAGAAAATTGTCATTCTCCGTGGTTTTTAAAACGGAGAATAGTCATTCTCCGTCATTTTAGCACGGAGAATGGTCATTCTCCGTGGTGGAGAATGGTCATTCTCCGTGGTTTTAACACGGAGAATATATTTTTTTTTTTTAGAAAAATTTTGTCAGGAATAAAGAGTTTCGTTCTTCTTTCAAAACGATGATAATTCTTATGGAAAAGAAGAAGAAAGATCTTCTCTCCACAATTGACCTAATCGTCGGAAAACTTCAAATGTCTCCACGATGAAGATGATGATGATGGTGATGATGATGACGAGCGATGATCTGAGTTCGACTGAAGACAAGCACACCGAACTACGAACGATCTTTGCGATCTCTGCTAAAAATGAGAGCAATGGAATTCAGATTTCTCGTGAAGAAGAAGACGAAAATCGCAATCCAGATCTGAGTTTTTTGAATTCAAATACATATAGATGACCAATTCGCGCGGAGGGGTAGTTTCAGTATTATAAAAATAGCAGTTTCCAGCGGGTGGCATCTAAAAAGGAATCTTGGAATATTTAACGTGAAAATACTTAATTCTGGATATTTCATAAAATTCATCCAGCGGGTGGGCATTTCATAAAGCCCACCCCGAAATTGGGTTTCTCAGCAATTTCCAGTTCTATGTATAGTTATGAAAATTAGGAAGAAAAGATGGAAAACAGGCAGTTGGGCTGGGCTTTGGCTTGGTAGAGGCAAAGTAAAGGCTAGCCCAAAACGAAAGAAATTCCTAATTACTTTCCCAATTTTTTTTCTCCCTCGTCATCCAATTCGAAACCCTAGAAAAAGATTTTTCTTTTCCTACAGAAGAATTGACATGGGGTTCTTCGGGTGGTACGTGAAGCTCGGTGCGTTGTCGGCGCTCGTCGGAGTTTCAATGGAGCTCTACATGATCCACACCGGATTCTGTAACACACTCTCTTTCTTCTCCTCTTGTCTTTGCGCTTCCTATTACATTTGGTTCTGTCAATGAAAAAAAGTTGGAACTTTTTTATATCAAATCAGTAATGGGCCACGTGCTCCACGTCCCATACACGAAGTATCGTGTCGGACACGGGCACAGTCAACTGGAAGAGTATCAATCAATTGATACAATTCATAAATGTCGATGACATTCATTGTCGTCACTTTAGAATAACACGGTTGCCGCAATTCCAGTAAACACGACCGGAATTCTTGCACGGATACAAGTACGACGCAATAAAGACACAACACAGAGTGATATGTTCTCGACACGTCGGGACACAGACACGGCATCAATTTCGGAGTTCCTGTGCTTTCTAGGGTTAGTTTGAGGCAGCACCTATGTCGGGGATGTGCGTTCCAAGGTTATTTGGGTCTATCTACCTACTCGTAAAACTTGATCACTATAAACATGAAGAGTCTCCCCTGTGGGAAATAGTAGCTAGGTTTTCTTTAGGAACTTTTTCTTAGGGTTTCACCATCCACCCTCTGCTCCATTTTCCACGTCTGCTATCATCTGGAACTATTCAATCACCATTTTTATGATTAGGTCTATCTCGACATAGATATGCAAGCAAGATAAAGACATATTCGAATTCGATCATGTTGTAATTGAGCTAGGGCAAATGGACTTATTTCTGCTACAAGGCAAACCATAAACTGTCTAGTTTTTCAGTACTCAAGGTAGTATATTGCACAATATAGTTGTGGAGGCGCGCTTCTGGGCCGCTATCAGTGGCGGACGCACGTAGTGTCCACTGGGGGGCGGTGCCCCCACTGAAGTTTGGCTGATCAACAGATATATGCATGAGCCCTTATACATGCATACATGCATGAGCCCATTTACATATAAGCAATACAGCAATAGAGCACACATATCATGGAAATAAAGAAAGAAAGAAAGGGGCTAATTAGCAGTGCTAGCAAGTGTGTGGGAGTGGGACCCAGCCCCTCTTCCACACACAAACGCAAGCAGCACAATAGAAGAGAAGGCGGAAGCCAAACCACAAAACAGAAGTCGGAACCTTTCTCTCTTGCTTGTTGTCTGCCCCTTTCTTTATTTTTCTCTCTTTCTAGTGTTCCCACCAAAAAGAAAAATAGTCCTTTGTTTGGAGTGGTATGTATGTTCAATTTTCAATTATGTATTTTGTTCTATATGTTCAATTTTCAGAACATTGTCTCCGAACCTCCTTATGATTGTGCCCCTAGTAGAATTTCATTATGGATCCGCTACCGGCCGCTATTAGAGGTTCAGTTATTCCATTGTATTCACACCATAATTTCTGAGACCAACACTGCCATTCACCTCCCTAATGCCGATGTGACAGAATGACTGTAATTGATACTCAATCGACTCGTACTTTGCTGTTGCAGAAGAGTGTCTTATTATGAATATAAAGTTTTAACCTAAGCCCATTTGGTGCTGCATTTCTTATGGAAAATAGAACTAGCAAGTATTGTCGATTCTAGAATTATATTGTACTCGTTTTAAGTACGTTTTAGGTATCCTTCTCATTCAAGAAAGTTTTAGAAATAAAGGGTTAAAACTTTCTCCCTAATTCCTTGGTTATACGTAATATTTATATAGGGTTAATTGCATTAATTACCCCTATGTTTTACATTTATTATACGAACCTCCCCCCCTTCCCCCAAACTAATTACACGGACCCCCTATAGTTGTTATTTTCTATATAAACTAATAACACTGACCACCCCTATGGTTAATAAAATTTATAAAGGAGAGGGGTGGTTAGTGTAATTATTTTCGGAATAAGGGTAGTCCCTATAATACTCATGAAACATAGGGGAGGCTAGTGTAATTAACCCTATTTATATACTTTCAACTTTGCTCTTGTTCTGCACAGTGTCTTCTTTCATGTCTTAACTCCTGATTCAGTGAAGTTGTATTGGGTAGTCAACAGTATTAACCTTGTTATTTTCATGTGAGAATGTTCCATGCTGATGAAAAGTTAGCAAGGTTGTTTACTTTGATTACTAGCTAGAAGCATGGTAGCCTCACCACCACGATGCGATGATAAGTTAGCAAAGATGGGTTATGAGCACTTGAATTATGAGAGTAATTGTAGGTTGGTGCACCATGATCCGAAGAAAAGTAATAACTCTTTAACTGCAAGAAACTAGTGGGTCAATGAGAAACTTAGAATAAATTGTAATTGATATAATATGCTATCTATGGAAATAGAGATTTAGAAATGGGTTGTCGACTTGTCGTACTCAGTTAGATCCTTGAAATAGAATGTCATGTGCAACTAATAAGAGAACAGTTTTAAGAGTGCATGATTAATACGGTCATTGCTCATTTGCGAAAGTTGGATTGATAATCTTATGATGCATGGACACGGGTACAACACGAGACAATACAGACATGCCACTTATTTTGGCATTTCCTATTGTATTTTTGAGTGTTTTGCCATGTCCAATTCGTGCCAAAACAACAGGGATATGGACACGATTTAGGTTTTGGGAGTGTCCGTGCTTCCTAGATGATTGAAAGGGACCTTTGAAAGCATACGAGTGAATTACTATGGAAGTCCAGGAGGAAAAACATTTCTGTATAACTTTTTAAGTTGTGAAATTAAAATAGTGCTAGGGATAGGATGGGCACATGGTGGTAGATGTTGTATATAGAATGGTGATTCAGAGTATGATCCTGGATATCTTGAGTATCATTTGACCTTGTAAGTTGTAAGAATAGATATGTCTTAACAAGAGAGATGAATTTCTTTACCTGATTAGTCAAATATATTTATTTTTGATGCCAGTGGCACCCATTTGAAGGGTGTCGCTTGTGCATAGCAGAATGCGAGATCCAGGTTGTGCCTCACCCTTCTCTCATATCTTGTCTATCCTTCTTTTCTTTTCTTCTATTCCCCCCCCCCCCCCCCCCCCCCCCCCCACCCCCACAACAAAAAACAAAAAAAAAAACAAAACAAACAAAAAAAACCATTTTCAGCCCAATTATCTTTTCTTCTCCTCAATTTTCAATTTATAGTTCCATACTTCAACGTTTTGAATGGTTTTGCTTTTATATATACTGGAATTATGGATGATGACTTGTATATTTGCCAAAATTGACTGGGACCTTTTTTATAGTTAGTTTCGGATTGCGTTTGGCAAACCTTGTTGGAAACAGCGGATGTGCATTGGTATTTGTTAAATTCTTTAATCATGGTCAAGAGTTAGGTGAGTATATATGTATCTATCGTTGACTTGAAATGATTATATATAGTTTGCCAAGATGTCTTCAAAATGTTTTGGTCTACAAGATTAGTGTTCTCGAAAATGTTTAGTATGCCTAATCTTTAGTGCATACTGCATAGTATCTTTCAAGTTTCAATTTTGCCACGTAAAGAGTGACTAGATCTTCATTATTTGGTTATATGTTTCCTGAAACATCTTTTTTATTTCCGTGACTCAGCACCAAAATTTTCGACTGGAAGGCTTTGCTTTGTTGCTCTGATTTCTTTTCCCTGGTGCAGATGATAAGGTAACTGAATTAGAATCAGAAAAACGAGCTTGGAAGAACTCACCGGAAGCTCAAGTTGTCAAAGAAGCTCTCAATCCGTGGAGAAAGCTAGATGAAGAAAAAAACAATCCATCTTAACATTTTGAAGGTCAAGGTTTCTAACTCTGTTATGCATCATAGTACCTAAACATCCAGTCTTGAAATCATAAGTAGTTTTTTCCTTGAAATGTTTTCAATTTATATGCAATACTACCAGGAAGTAACTATTATACAACAGGAGATAATTAGTTTTGATGTATTTACAATGGAGCTATTTGAATTCTATAAAAAAGCTAGTCTCAAGAGAAGAAAACAAAACAAAAAACTAGAAGCCAACCCATTCTAAAAAAGAAACATGTATCCTATGACCAATCTGACTATATCTGTAAAGTTACCTTGAAAAAAAAAAACCTTTTGACATATTCTGGCGCAATTCATGTGTACATTTGGCTATGGTGTTTAGAATAAAAGATATAGAAAGGATGGAAACCATCAACAAATAGAACGATAAGTGAGAACCGAGTCCTTATGGTCCATGGACAGAGCATTGTTCTTGTTCATCCCCCTAACTGGAAAAGCTATAAGAATGTTGGAAACCGTCGACAAATCGGGCAAGTATTAAGTGGGAACCAAGTCCTTGTGGACAGAGCAAATGTTCTTGTTTATCCCTTGAACTGGCCTCACCCAATTTAAATCCATATGAATGACCATATGGTTCCCAAGTTGTCTGCATGGTTTGGTTCTCTTGCTAGTCTGGTGGTATTGAAAAAACTCTTTTGATTACTGCAGGAAATGATGGCTAAATTGTGTTTGTTTCTTCTCTGCAGGCTGATTTAGCCCAAAGTTAAATGTAGCTCGACATTCTGAAGACAGCTTTTGGATTACATAACAAGATATTCACCTTGCACCTGTGTTTATAAGGAACTTGTCTTCATGTTCGGCGACAACATCTGATGTACTTGGCAGTAGACAACAGTGATCCTCGAGGATGATTTTCTGCTTTAAGATTTTTTTTCCTCTCCAGACATGCATTCAATGTTGATTTATTTGATCCGGAGAAAGCCTAAGCCTTCCATTGTCACCTGCCCAATTTTTCACACTAACCGAGGGTTTGGTGTTGGATAATAATTTCCATTGCCATATGATATGAAGATGTTTGGAACTAAAGTGGCCAGACTTTATTCATTGAAGTTGATTGCAACAAAACACTTGTGCTCCCATTTATATTATCAAGATTCTTATGTGTCAGGGGCTCAGATTGAGAAAAAGGCACCTAAACATCTCTTTTGGCTTAAGATTTGCATAAGATCAGCAAAAGGGGTCAAGTCAAGAAGCCACTGTCAGAGAATGAGAAGACGTCAACAAAGGTTCTTTTGAATAATCTGAGCCATGCATGAACTGAGATAAAACATAAATATGATTAAGACATTTACGGCTGAAATAAATAATCCTCTCTATGTTTAACTATTCTTATTACGAAATAATCACACTGAACACCCTCTTCTTTTAAACTTTAAAACATAGGGGTGGTCATTATTATAAGTTTCTATAGAAAATTTAAATTATTGGGGGTAGTCTGTGTAATTAGTTTTAGTTTCAAAGTATGCGTAATAAGTGTAAAATATAGGAATAGTTAATGCAATTTACCATTTACGGCTTCCAAGATCCACGACACGTCTAGAAAATAGAAGTTCAACATAATACAAAATAAAAATTAAATAAATTAAAATGCCTAATAAATTGGATTGGTAACAAATACTATTCTGACATACGTTAATTATTTTAATGGCACCCAAAACTATAATGTTCGGACATTTTTTGCACCTTAAATTTTACAGTTCAATTTTTTTTCCCTAAATTTGGTAACAAAGAATGAGCAAATCCACACTTGGGACTATTTGGTTGTTAATTGGTGCAGTCACTTTGGCTGTAAATAATGTTACAAAAACTATGGTATTTATTGTATTTTTTGTGTGTGCAACAACTGTATCATTTATGATCAAACAAAAGTGAAATTGATATATACGTTTTAACAATATGCGAGGAGGATAAAAATATTGTTCGGGTGCGGATGGGGTGTGGTACAGTTGCGATATGGTGCAGTTGCGGTGCTAGTGTAGTCTTCGGATCGGAATGTATAGCCTTCATGCTGAATTGTAAGCCTTCAGATCATAATATGTTGTAGGCCTTCTGACTGAGTTGTGTACCTTCGAACCAGAATAATATTTACCTTGTACGAAAAAAAAAGTTACGTAAACAAAACCTCTTACATCCTAACCTATCCGAACCCAAGTGTCTTAAGTGCACCTTTAACAAACTCAAATACATCACAAGGCGGTACGGGGAGGACAAAATGTACAATTTACTCGGGAAAAAACTTTGATACAGTATAGGATATCAAAATTTTGATATCCGTATGATAGATGGGTCCTGTCATACATAGGGTATCAAAACTTCGATACCTAGTGTATCAAAGTTTTTCCCCATTACTGGTCGGTTCCAATAATTTAGAAAGAGGGAGGACCTACTCGCCAAATAGTGATTTTCGTTGGGACGAGACAGAATTTATGTCTCTTTCTTTTCTTTATTGAATAAAATATGTCTCTTTCTTTTCTTTATTGAATAAAATATGAATATAATAATAATAACAACAATAATGATGTATATAGTTCTTCACTTTGTTACTACTCTTCAGCTGCTCTGAACATTCTCACTAAAGGTAGATGGAGGAAGCAGCAGCAGCAGCGGCAGCAGTCTCCAATGGCATCAAGGAGTCCTCCTCCAGCTCCCAGAAGGTCATCCACGCTCTGTCTCTGTATAAAGTTGAAATCTTTTTCTCCTTTTTAGTTTCCTATGTGTTCGATTATCGAATGAGCAAGTGAAACAAACTGCGCTACCAGTTCTCTAGTTGATGGTTTGTGTTGTATGCTATGATTTATAGCTGCCCATCTCTTGAAACTGCCAGATTCCGTGATTTTGAGAGCAATTTGGCAGTTCGGTGGAGTTTTAACCTCTCCTTGATCTATTCCTTCTCTGCCCATTTCACCCAGAAGATGGCTTTGCCTACTTGTGAGTGGAGATCAAAAAGTTCAGATTTTTACTGGATTTTTTTGTTGGGTATATTTCTCATACATTTATAGTAGGATTTGTGTTAGAGTTGAACTTTATAAAGAAACATAGTTTTTTAAATGGTGGGAAGTGTGCAGAATGCTCAATTTTTTTTCCTCCATATTTCTTGAAATAGTGCTTGCTTCGCATAGGGATATAGGAAGTACTATGTATAATGCTCAATTGTCACTCAATTCTGTGGGTTTGAGTGAGATATCTGGCCATGATGAGGAATTATTCAGTGAGCCGGGCTCACCGTGCATCATGATTCTCCTCCACTTGATGGCATGGGGTGCGCCGGCTCATTGAATAATTTCTCCATGTTGATCTATTTCTTGCCCGCCCATTTCACCATTTTCTTCTGAAGAGCTTTGCCTGTGTTTGCTTTGTGTGTAAAGGTGAAGTTTAGATTTTCTTGTAGGGCTTGTTGGTATGCTACCGTACATTTCAGTATAACTTCAGTTAGAGAGTTTAATTTTGTAAAAATATTATATTTTTTTAAATGGAGAGAATTGTTGAAAATAGTAATTGCATTCCTACTGAGTAGGAATAGCCATAAAGGTCAGGTCCTTGTAATTTCTTATTAGTTAAGATAATTACAAGTAGTGGACATCCTAATAAGTATGTGAATGGGTTAACTATTATGAATTGGAGTCGATGATGTACTCATTTGAGTATTTTAGAAGAGAGTGATGGAGATTTTTCAGAGCTATTTCTTGGTTGAATACAATTATCTTCTCCTATCTCTTCTATACTCTCTATTGTTTTGAGGTTCTTCGAGAACCCTTAATGCAAAATGCTCAATTATACTCTAATTTTGAAAAAAAAAGGTGCATTACATAGGGGATATGTGCACATGAAAATTGAAGAAGGTTAAGAGTCACGAGATGAAAGATTAGTTATAATTAGAAAGTTGAAACTTGTGCATTTGAGCAATCAAATATGGGAAGATAAGACTTTGAGTTTTCTTCACTACTTAATAAAGAACGGTGGAGGCAGAGCATAAAGATTCAAATGTTTTCTGGATGTGTCTTTGTAGGATTGAAAATGGAACTCCAACTTATGCTGAATGCCAAAAAGATTTCCCAAACCACTAGTAGAAATCCACAGACATTTGTTGGTTATAAGATGTAAATTGTGTCAGATTTACCCCATCCCATCCACTCTTATGATCTTAAGCCCTCCATCCCATCCACCCGCCCACACCAACCAACACACAAAGAGACTAGATATCTCATGATTGTTTCTTCATGCTCTCAATATAAAAAAGAATTAAGTAGGTACATTGTGCACTAAAAGAAATCCTATATTCAATCAAGGCATCTTGATGTATAAAGTTACGCACAAAGGCAATTATTGAACTACACTGTCAATTTATTGACTGATGTTTTACATCAAGTTTACTTGTTGAGCAATTAAGATACATTTGACGCATATTCTTTGTTTTCTCCTATCTCTGTTTTGTACATTTTACTTGCTTAGGGAAGGAACTTGGATTACTTCAGTGTAATTATGGAACTTTTGGGGATCATTGAATACGAGAGGCTTATGGCATTTGTGTCATGGAGATCTCTATATCACTTTGAGTTTGTGATTTGAATTTTATATGGAAGAGTCTCTGTCTCACCCTTAAAGTTCCTCCAAGCGTATGAGAGTGTGGACCATTCTTATGTCTCATTGCATCCTTTCTCTACTTTGAATTTTCCTTGGATATTCTGAGATGCGTTCTGATATATAATACATCTAGTTAACATGTTTAAGCAAAGTCATAGTTTTCATAACTGAAGTGATTTACATTTTGCATTATCTGCTTTTTGCCTTCCTTTGCCCTTGGCCTCTGTTACTATTACTATTGATTAAACTTCATAGTTTAGTACTGCAAGATGACCTCCAAATAATTGATATTCCAGGTCGAACACCATAATCTACAACCAATAGAGGAAGGAATTTCATATCATGAGACTGGAAAAAGATTGTCAAAACTCACTCTTCAAGTGCCCTCCCGACTAACACATATTGGCAGCAGTAGTTTTGGTGGACATCTGATTCAGAACGAAGGTTGCTCTAATGGAGGTGAAGTAGTTTCACATGGGATTAGCTTCAAAAACAAAACAGTCCTTGATGGGGAGAAGAGCTGCCTTCTAAACCCAGAACTTGCTGTGAAGCATGAAAAAAGGACTGCCCATGAAAATGCTGTACTTGCTAATATCTTTGCAAGGCTCTCATGGAAAAGGTCAGCATCACTCCCTGCTAGACCACCGTCAGATTTATCACCCTCCTCTGCTTCTATTAAGGAGAAGACATGTAGCGAGCAACACGAATCTCAGGTAGGTTTTCTCGTATGTTAGAGCTTTATGCCGCTTTTCACTTTCTATTATCAGCACAATATTAGCATGAGACCTGAGCTTTTCTTCAGATCATATATATTTCACGAGTTACTTGCTATGTATCAATTGCATATTATTGTAAACTTAGGGTAATACTTGAATGTTCCTGCTTTTTGTTTCGTTTAGCCTAATCATCTCAATATGTCAGTGTGGTATCAGTTCTTGCAAAACGTCTGTTAGGCATGACAGATATGAAAGTCGTGATCTTGTTGGCTCCTGTCTTCTATTTCCTCTTTTTTCTGTCCCAGCCGAATGTTCCTTGGGCTTGCTATGTGTTTTCACAGTGGTTCATCTCTTGAATTTTGTATCTATATGACGTAAAATTTGATTATAACTCCATTTATGCAGAAACAAACCATTCCAACAAAGGTATCAAGGTCCTTGTCTGTACCCGTGCGGAATATTATTATTGTGAGATCTGGATCATTCCCACAACGGAAGGAGCTCATATCAGTCGATTCCCCAGATGGTAATAATATTAATGAAATATGATGGATGGATTTCATGTACGCCTTTCTTTTAGGCTTAGTTTGTTCTTGTGGCTTGAGATCTATAAGGAAAACTGAGATGTGACTGAAGAATTTGACATCTTCAGCAAATGTTTCAAACATAGTTTTTTGTTTTTGTTTTGGCATCACTTTGTCTTGCATATATGACTATTTTGATCCACAAACTTTTACATTCAGTGGTATTCTACATCAGGTGAGGCAGGTCCTGTACAGAGGGAGGACAATGATGAAGAAATTCCTGAAGAAGAAGCAGTGTGCAGGATATGTTTCATCGAGTTACAAGAAGGAGGAAGCTGGCTCAAAATGGAGTGCAGTTGCAAAGGTGCCCTTAGGCTTATACATGAAGAATGTGCAGTGAAGTGGTTTAGCAGTAGAGGCAACAAGAATTGTGAGGTTTGTCGTCAAGAGGTTCGCAATTTGCCAGTTACATTGTTACGGATACAGAGTTCTGTCCAAAGGGTCAGGAGCCAACAACTTCCAACTACAAGCCGCTCCTCAAACTCATTGTTGAGCAGGTAAAAATTCTAGATGAGGCCCATTATGAAACTTCTAATTTTTCTTTTCTTTTCATAATGAACTGGAAAATAGAAGTGTTTAGGCTCAACATATTAAGGAGATATGTTCGCATTTTATCAATGAATTGGTAGATCATAAAACATTCTTTAATTGTTTGTGCAGAAGCTGGCAGGATGCTGTTGTGCTGATTTTAATTAGCACCATGTGTTATTTCTTCTTCATCGAGCAGCTTCTGGTATGCTTACTCTTTTTCTGAAAGATTAAAGGACTGCAAAGCGATAACGATCTTTGAACCTAGGAGTGAAACCACAAACTGTAAACATGTTGCTCTGATGAACTTTGGTGTATCATGTTCTTTTTTACATGACAGTCTACCATTTCAGAGTGAATGAAGAATAAGTATGAAAATAAGTCTATACTTTACAAGCACCAAGTTATTTTTGAACAAGGATATCTGTGGAAATTGTTTCTTTTTCAGGTATCATCAGGAAAATAGGAAAATGAATGACTGTTGAGCTTTTCTTTCTTTTTACAATATTCAAGAAAGTAAGATATATATGTTGTTTATTTACCCGAGTAAACAATTTCAATCACCTAGAAACCTGATCAATATTTGGCTTTTAGCAATGACGATCTATAGCTGAACGAGTTGGAGTTATCAACTTTTATGCTACATCTTAGCCATTTAAAAAAAAAAATACAGTAAACACAAACATATATGAACATATTTTCCCTCGTAGCTCAACGAAGAGGTGGACTTATCCACTTTTCTCCCGCATTCAGCTCATCTGAGTCATTTGAATACATATTTTCCCTTTTAGCTAATTAGCTGATCCTTTTGCTCGTTTCTTAGGAAATGAATGTATTTACTATTCTGACCTTTTTGAGAAAATATCTTCGATATGTTCTGTTCTTTTTGTGGTATTCTCTCCATTTAGTATGACCGGACAAATTTCAGCATTTATGTGGTCATTTTTTGCATTAATCTATCATGTAAGTCATATACTTGTAGAGGACAAATGTGACTTAACCAGCATGATGATGTGATAAACTGGACAATAGATTCAGAGGTGTTGTAGTAGAAATTTCTGTTAATCTTTATTTCTCATGAGTTGTATATATTCAAACAGTAAAGCATCAATTTCTAAGTTTACAACACATGCATTTGCCATAATGTTTGATTTTCTTAATCCACACAATCCATTCATTCGTTCATAGGACTGAAGTGGTTAATCTTATTGGTTTAGGACACGTTCTCTCGTACGTCTACTTCCTTTAACCCTTGGCTATCATTGGTTTGCTAATGGTTCTCTTCTCTTCTACAACAGGTCACTGATATGAGATCTCATGCACTAACGATTGCTGCTCCATTTTCCTTAACTCTGTCATTATTGGGATCGGCATTTTCAATTGTCTTAGGTAATGAATTTTTATAAGAAGAGTGATGGTTACCAATCTGCTTCTGTTCTTTAGATTGTTTGTTTTTTAAATTGCAGCATGCAGGGAATATGTTTGGGCTTATGCTGCATTTCAATTCTCACTTTTCGCCATATCCCTCCATTTCTTCTATTCTATGGTGAGGAATTTATTTACTTGGCACTCTAAATTTGATTTAAAGCAGCTGCCTAAATTATCGTCAAGTATTTTGGCTAAAAATGAAGACATCATTATTTACATAAGAAACTAGTAACGTAAAATTATTGTAGACAGGGTTTTGTTGGGCCTTATATTTAGTGATGTGGAAAAACTTGCGTCCCTGTAATAGTCTATTGACCTGCTTCTTACAGAGCTAGTCAGTGTTTCCACTGCTTACCAAAATGTACAGTTAAGTACATATATGGGGTTGCTAATCTATGAACTCAGATGAATAAATCTAGTCTGCAATCTTGAAATAAAAACTGTAAGATCGAGAAGTCCTTGCTAAGGTCTTCTACTTGATGTTCGAATCCATAATTCCTTTATAGATGTGGTTGTTCCAAGTTCAAACATCCCCTTTTTACATAATCTTCCTCTCTTCTCATCCTTTTCAAATGTGACATACCTTCAAAGGCTAAATTATCCTAATGGCACCCCAACTATAGTGCTCGGATATTTTTGGCACCTTAACTTTCTATTGCTCGATTTTGGCACCCCAACTGCATAAATTGCTCTTTTGAAGGACCTTTCATCAAATTTGAAGCACATCTAGACCACTTCAAAAGTATATCTTGTAGTACAAAAGCGCAATTTAAATACTTGTATTGCCAGATATTCTTTTGAAGTGGTCCCTATGTACTTAAAAATTGACGAAATGTGCTTCAAAAAGTCAATTTGTAAAATTTGGGTGCCAAGATCGAGTAGTGAAAATTTAAGGTGCCAAAACCGTTCAGGGTCCTATATTTAGTAGCCTACCTTAAAACCTCCTATAGTTATGAATTATCATCGTAAGCTAAGCATTGACTTCGATAATGGTCTTCTTGAAGCTTTCAAATTGGTCGTATGGTATCATCTTCAAGTATTCACAGTTTTCATCCTGTGCAGCTTCAAGTGAGAGCAGTCTTTGCGATACTGTTTGCATCTTTCGTCGGCTTTGGTATTGCAATAGGAACCAACTCACTGTGTCTTCAATGTTTCACATGGAGGGCTCGGGTTATCCAAGGACAGATGAATGCTGGTCCAGTTTAGTTCAACTGGGGGCGCTTTTCAATAGTATGTAGGTGTTAGATCACAATGAGGGATGCCTTCTATGGTGTTAATGAGAAAAGTAAATATGTATCAAAAAGAGATTTGTATATGAATTGGGTACTAAATGACTGAAAATCTTTAGCAATCTATCTTATCCTTAGCCTTTGATCCTGGTTTCTCTATTGATGCTTCAGAATTCTGCATCCATCTGTTAAAATGGGTAGTTGAAAGAACTTGGCTCTGGGAAATTAGTTTCATGCACCATTATGGATTTCATTTACTTCATATCCAATTTTTCCAAGAAAGTTGTAGCCAACGTTTGCAAATCACCATTGCACAATAAGAAAAGTATTTGACAACCTCAGATGTCACCACTCACCATGTCATGATTAACTGATAAATCCACAAATTAGTGGGTAGTGAATAGGGTGCAACTAGGGCTGGTTAAACCTGAATCCGATCGGTAAACCTGCTAATAGGTTGGGTTAGGATTGAAGATACTTTGATTAGGGTTAAAATATTGGAACCCGATCAAAAATCGGATTGAGCTCGGGTTCATGTGTCAGGTTACCCAAAGAACCCGAAATTCGACACACACACACACACACACACACACACACACACACATATATATATATATATATATATATATATATATATATATATATAATAAAATATATATATATATATATAATAAATATATATATATATATATATATATATATATATATATATATATATATATATATATATAAGCTCTTCAGCTCCTTCTAAATCTCATGTCAGTTTGTATTTATAATGATTGGTGCTTGGTTGCTATTTGATTATGTGTTTAATATTAATCTTGTTTAAAATTATTTTAAATATCATATTAGAACCAGATAAATCCGACTTAACCCGAGCTTCCTCTGGGCTCGGTCTTGGGCTTCATATGTTGAACCCGAGGTCCGGTTGGGCTCTGGCTTCGGCTAGGCTTATCATTCATCGGGTTCGGGTTGAGCTCAAGTCCGACTCAACCCGTCCGAGTTGCACCCCTAGTGAAAGTCTATAACATTCCAAAAGAAGCTAAGCGTCTAAATTTTGAATCTTGATAGCATTGACATACCGAAAAAATTGCAAATGAAATGGAAATTTAAGTTGTCGATAAAAAAAACGCATCGTTCAAAGAAAGAGACAATCTGAGATCCTTAGTGAATAGGTAACCCAATCAGCTAAAAAAATCTTTCAAAGTTAATTACTTTCTTTTTATAATTGATCAAGCTATTTCTTCACTTCAAATTCTCGATTTGACCAACTTCCAAAAATACGAAGACACTTTGGGATTTTTTTTTTGGTTTAGTTTGGAGAGGTTAAAGTCTAGTGATGATGATAATCTATTTTTTTCTAAATTTTGAATCTTGATAGCATTGACATACCGAAAAAATTGCAAATGAAATGGAAATTTAAGTTGTCGATAAAAAAAACGCATCGTTCAAAGAAAGAGACAATCTGAGATCCTTAGTGAATAGGTAACCCAATCAGCTAAAAAAATCTTTCAAAGTTAATTACTTTCTTTTTATAATTGATCAAGCTATTTCTTCACTTCAAATTCTCGATTTGACCAACTTCCAAAAATACGAAGAAACTTTGGGATTTTTTTTTTGGTTTAGTTTGGAGAGGTTAAAGTCTAGTGATGATGATAATCTATTTACCTCTTTATCAATCTTCAGAATTCTTTAGCACGTGATGGACGCTCTGATATTGATGGATCAGATTTGTTTTTAGAACTGAAGTTATTAACACACTTACCAAGAAAAGCAAAAAAAGCAATTGATGTGTTAAATTATCTGAATGGATGGTTGTTATCCAAATGTGTATGTTGCTTATAGAATTTAACCGATTATACCAATTACAATTGCATTTGTAGAAATAAGTTTTTCAAGGTCGAAGTTGATCAAAACTTATCTTCGGTCAACTATGTCACAAGAGAGATTGAATGGCTTAGCTATGTTATCCATCGAGAAACGAAATGGTTGAAAAAATTGATTATGCAAACTTAATTAGTATCTTTGCCTCGAAGACAACAAGACGAGTAATATTTAAAGATTATGTGATGCACTGGTGAGGTGTTTGATGGCCTAAGTTTTTTTTTATTACCATTATGAAGCTTTATTTTTATTTATTTGTCTGCAACATCAATTTTTTTTGGGGTTTTGAATATCTTCAATTTTATCCTTTTGGATATTAATTTTTGTTTATTATTTTGTTTCTTGAATTTTGGGTTGAAAATACTAATATTTTATTTATCGATGAAAAATAATAATATAATATAAAATCAAGTTTTGAGGGCACCACTTTTAGGGTTTGTCCTAGGTCTGCAGTTTCCGCGCTCGGTATCGTTTTGTTTATATATGGACATATAGGTAATTTTATTCGTGTAAAAACTTTCAGTACTGTTTGTTAGTGAATTACCAAGCATGGTTTGCGCTAGTTTAAACACCCCTACTTACAACCATCCAGAATCAGATCCCTCATAACCGGTACTCTAGAAATACCTCATAACCGTTGCCCCTACAATTGCCAAGCAGACCCTAAGGCTCATAGATTGTTGTGTTTGATTGGGCTTTTATTCCATAGAAAATACTTCCATAACAAAATTTTCACCAATTGTAATTTTTTATAGCTTATATTTCCATGGAATTACTTTCCGAAAACTATCTTCCATATATTTTTTTTCTAAAATGGTGGAAAATAAAACTGGCCCGACCCATAGAAAAGTATTATTTTTCATGAAAAATAACTATATTTCGTGGAAAATAATGACAATCAAACACCCAACTTAAGTTTTTATCATAAGACAATTTTAAATTTTTATGGAATATTTTTTCTAGTAAAATCATTTCGTAAAATTAATTTATTGTCCATATATTTTTCGTGGAATTAATCTTTATTGCATATAGCTTATATAACAATATTTACTTTGTCAATAAATAAAATATATTCCACTTATTTATTTATAGTATGATAATGCATTCATTTGCTCTCTGCGTCGATACCGATCTATATTACTATCGAAGTGAAATAAGGGATCTAAGAAAAAACAAAGACTATACTTTATTAGTAACAAAGTAAATATTTGTATGTAAGAAAAACGATATGTTTGGTTATAAATACCAATCAAATCAAAAGATATGAGACGATCCAAAATTTAAGCATTTACATGGCATTTTTTTTTCAATGAATAATTACAACTCATATAAAGAAAGAGAGAGAGAAAGAGAAAGGAAAAGGAAAAGGAAAAAAAAAAATTCTTCAAACAAACGGAATCAATCGCTGATCAATTTAAATTAATTTGTGGTCAAACCAAATCAATTTCTTATCCCCTCTGAATCCACCACTGGCTACAGGGGTGAGCATTATTCGATTTTGGACCGAAAATCGAACCGAACCGAATAAGAGATTCGGTTCGGTTTAAAAAAAAATCGGTTCGGTTTCAGTTTTGAAAATACTAAATTTTCTAATTCGGTTTTGGTTTTGGTTTTGGATTTCGGTTTCGGTCCAAAACCGAAAACCGAATAAGAAAATTTAGTTTATATATATATATATATATATATATATATATATATATATATATATATATAGGTATTAATTATAAGTATATACAAAATATATATAGGTATATACTATAGGTATATAATAAATATATCTAGGTATATTTATTTACTATATATATTAACAAAAAAAACACAAATAAACCCAAAAATCGAATAAACCGAAAATCGAACCGATTTAATTCGGTTCGGTTCGGTTCGATTATTGACCAATTCGGTTCGATTTTGATTTTGTTTATTCGATTTTGGTCCAATTCGATTTTCGGTTATTCGGTTCTGTTGGAACCGAATAAACCGAATACTCACCCCTACCTGGCTATTTAGGAAATGTGTGATCACCGTTGCAACGTTGCACGTGAGAACCAACAGGTCCTATAAATAACAAAAGGTCTCTCTCCCAATCTCTTGATAGTCATATCATCTTTCTTTTCTCTCTCCTCCTCTTTGAATCGAGACCCGCGAAGTCCTAGTACGCTGGATAGGGTGTCACAATGTTATTTTCTAATTTAACAAATACCTCCATTTCAAATGTTAAAAGTAACATATACTTCCAATATTTTTTAAACTAGCAAATATTTCCATTTTTAATATAGAATAGTAAAAAAATTAAGATATATACTACATTTTAATTTTTTTTTTGTTTTACATAAGAGTGAAAATATTTGCTAGATTAAAAAAATAGTGACAGTCGACCGGTGTGGCGGCCGGCCATTGGCCCCCTGATTCGGACGAGTTCCGGAGATAGCAGGAGAGCAATAGGTGGCCGCCACGTCGGCTGATAGTCACGCCCGCGGTTATAAACCGTGAGCAAAATATTATTTTGATTTATTTTAAAGCTTCGCTAAAGCTCGTATGCCGAGCATGCAACAAAGTCCAAATTACTTTTAGTAGTGTCTCAAATTTTCCTAAATTGGTCCAATCGAGTTGAACTAGGTCAAAATTAGTTTGGACCTAGTTATTTACAAGTAGGGCTGCAAACGGGCCAAGCCGAGCCAGTTTTTGTAAGCTTGAGCTTGGCTTGACTAGAATTAATCAAGCTCAAGCTTAATAATTTTTTTTATTTTAGAGCTTGAGCTTGGCTTGGTTTGAGCTCGAGTTTGGCTTGATAAGCAAGCTTGATTCAAGCTTGATAAACAAGCTTGATAAGCTCAAAATCAAGCCCGTTAAACTTGATTTCAGGCTCGTTTAACTTTTATTTCAAACTCATTAAGCTTGATTTCAAGTTTAACGAGTTCGATTTCAATTTAGTTGGATTTGAATTCAAGTACATGTAATATTAACAATTTATTTATAAAAATTTAACTGAAAAAATTTCTTAATATTAATTATTAAGGACATATAAATATATAATGCACACAAATATATATAATTAGGATTCGACAAAGAACAAACGAGCTTCTAAACAAGTTCTTAAATGAGCTTCTAAATAAGCCAGCTTGCAAGCTCATAAACGAGCAAGCTCGCGAGCTCAAACGAGCCGAGTACTTCTAAGCTTAAACTTGGCTCGTTTATTAAACGAGCTCTAAAATGAAGCTTGAGCTCAGCTTGTTACTAAACGAACTGAGCTCAAACGAGCTTTTATCGAGCCGAGCTTCGAGCAGCTCGTGAACAGCTTGGCTCATTTGCAGCCCTATTTACAAGTGCTAATATGAAAAACATATTAAGATTCCTAAATGGAAGAGAGAATAAAATAGATTAAATTATTTAATGCTATAGGTTGGATAGCTGTTTCCAATAAACTTTCGATTTGTTTATGATTGGTATTTGACTTTTGTAATATTTAATTATATTTTAAGGTTCATAGATTATCTTAATGTTTATTGGCATTGCATATGGCTTATATAATATTTAAAAATATTTGTATTTGGGTCTCTATAATAGATATAATTAGTATTTGGGTCTTCTAAGTTAAGATATTTGTGTTTGAGTGTCAAATAAGTTATTTTAAAATATTTATGTTTGGGTCTCCATAATCTATTCTAGTCTATTCTAGTATATAATATGAAAACTTGGTGGTGAAACTTTTGAATTCCTAAAATAACCTTAAGTATTTTATAAAGATAATGTTATTAGGCCAATTTGCATGTTATTTATGTTTAAGAGTCAAAATAATAAAGTTTGCATGCAAGTTTTTTTTTCCATACAACTATTCATGTTCCAATGGTAATAAATTTTGTCGTCCTTACCATTTTCTAAAATGGTATTATTCTCAATAGATAATTTAAAAAAGAATAAAATTTGTACTTCAAATTTCTTGGCATTGTAAAAAGAACGTACAAGCACATGAATAGTCACCTGAAAAAGACAGTAAGACGACAACTGACCTTATAATATTCTAATTAAAATACGTGCAAAGCACGTACATGTAGACAAGTAGACATAATTAGTGTTTGGGTCTCGGACTAACGGTTGACTATAAAAAAAAAGAAGAAAAAGAAAATAACGGAAAAACAAAATGAATGAAAAAAGGAAAATAAAAAAAGAATAAAAGAATAAAAATCGAAAAAATAAAATAAACGACGGGAACAAATTTGCTTGGGAATATCGAGTCCTAAAGTCTAAATATTTCAGACAAATTTATTATAGAATACATATTCTCATCTTAGGTTTAGGTTAAAAAATATTTTTTCAAAAATTATGAATTTAACATCTAAAAATATATATGAATTTTCAGATAAATAATTTATCCACAAAACATGAAAATCCTATCCCTTTTGGGTTTTTTTTTCATTGTACAAAATTTTCGTTATTTTTTCTTTCTTTTTTTTTTATCCTTTTTTGATTTTTATTTCCATTTTTTTTGTCTCAATATTTTTTAGTTTTTTTTATCCTTTTTCCCTTTTTTTTCCTTTCCGTTTTATTTCTTTTATTTCGTCATTTCTCCTTTTTTTGTTTCACGTTTTTCGGTTATTTATTTATTTATTTATTTATTTATTCATTCATTCATTTATTTTTCATTTTTCATGTTTTAGCTTTTCTTTCGTTTTTTTATTTTTTTAGTCGGATTTTAATAGTTAACCATTAGTTCAAACCCAAAACACTAATTATTTCTATTTTATGAGACCTAAACACAAATCTTAACTTATTGAAGAACCAAATACTAATTATATCTATTATGGAGACCTAAATACAAATATTATAACTTATTCTAGAATCAAACACTAATTATATCTATTATGGATATTATGGAGACCGAAATATAAATATTCTAACTCATTGGAGATCCAAATATTAATTATATATATTATGGAGATTCAAATATAAATATTCTTAGTGATTCGACAAAGTATAAATATCCCTAATATTTATTTTGTCCATAAATAAGTATCGAATAGAAAAGAAAGAGGTCAAACTAAATCAATTCTGGTCAAACAAATTCAATTTATGCTAATCACTACTCAATAAAGCGTGAGGTTATATTTATTTGGGAAAATTTATGAAATGCCAAAAATTGCAAAAATTTTATGAAAAATTCACCGCAAAATAACATTTCATCGCATGTCCAGAATTAGCGAAAAATATATAAAAGGGGTTCTGAATGACATTTTTGTCCTTCTAATTTATTGAAAACATCCCCAAACCCTACTCTTCAAAAAAAATATTTCAATACTTCATCTTCTTCCATACGCCGCTCAGTTTCGAATCTAGCTTTTCTCCTCCAAAATCTTCAAACCTTACTTCAAAAACTCGTCGAAAATTTTCGAAAACACGAACAAACGGTAAAATTGTTAAAACAGAGGTCCAAACATTATTTTTTCGCGATTCTAAAATTTCAGAAGGCCGACTAACGGAGAAGCGGTTAATTTTCGGCTTCTCGAAAATACTCTCCTTTTGCGACAAATCGGACCTCGTTTCGACCTCCCAGTCAAAAATTATGGTCCATCAAAGTTTCAACTGGACATAAAATGCAGGAGAATGATCATTCTCCGTGGTAATATCACGGAGAATGACCATTCTCCGTGCTAAACCACGAAGAATGGCCATTCTCCGTGCTAAAACCACGGAGAATGACCATTCTCCTTATTAAATTGACAAAGAATAGCAGTTTTCCGTGTTAGAATGACGGAGAATGGCCATTCTCCGTCAATTTATGTCATACTCTTATTTTGTTAATATTATTATTATTATTATTATTATTATTATTATTATTATTATTATTATTATTATTTATTTCTATTGACATGTCATGCCCTAACCCTAACCCTAGGTAGGACCAAGTGTCCCTAACCCTAACCCTAGGTAGGACCAAGTGTCCCTAACCCTAACCCTAGGAAGGGCCAAGTGTCCCCCATGTGTCCCATGAATTATGTGGAAGGGGGACACCTCACCCTCTCTTTCTCCCTATATAAACACACACACACACATAAACAGTACTCATCTCTCTTTCTCTCTATTTAAAACCCACACACACACACACACAAAAAAAAAAAAAAAAAAAAAAAAAAAAAAAACAAAACACACACACACCCGACCCCCCGAACCGCCACTGCCGCTGCCGCCCGCTGCCGCCCGCCGGCGCCCAGCCGGCGCCGCCGTCAGCCGCCCCTCCCCGGCCACCTCCACCACTTCATCCCCTTCCTCTTCCACTTCCAATCCAAAGAAAGAAACCTAGGTAAATTTTCATCTTCTTCTCCAATCTTTATTCTCCAATTCAAACTAGGTTAGAGTTGCTAACAAGGGTTGTTATTTGATTTTGGATTCAATTAGGGTTTGTGGAAAGGCTAGGTCAACTTCCAATCCAAGGCAAGTCCTCTTCTCCTCCTTCTCTAATTCTGTTCATCTAGGTTAAATTTGGAGTAATTATGAAATCAAATTAAATTCTGAAATTATAAGTAAGATCATACGAAATTTTTGATGAATTTTGGTAATATTAGGAAATTTGAACTTGTATAGGTTAATTATAAGGCTTAATTGCTACTTGATACCCTCAACTATTACGCTTTTTCAAGTTGATACCCTAAACTTTTTTTTGTAACAACTTGATACCCAGATAATTTTTTGGACAATAATGTCCTTACCCAAATTTTAAAACTACCACTCACCCCCCCCTACTCCAGGCCACCCCCCCTCTCCCCTCCGCACCCCCCCTCCCCCCCCCCCGCCCCGCCTCGCCTGCACCATCCCCCTCCGCCGCCCTCGCCTGCACCCCCCCCTCTGCTAGCTCCGCCGCGTTCTCCCTCGACGGCCACGGAGCCCCCGCCTGCTCTTCCCTCGGCCGCCGCTTCCTCGTCAACGCCAGCGCCCGCGAGCTCCTTGCCGGAAGCGAGGAGGGGGGGGGGGGTTCGGCCGGAAGCGAGGAGGGGGGGGGGGTTCGGCCGGAAGCGAGGAGGGGGGGGGGGGGTCGGCCGGAGCTAGCAGGGGGGGGGGTGGGGGGGGGCCGGAGTGGGGGAGGGGATGGAGGGAGGGAAGGGATAAGGGCATTTTGGGGTTTTTTAAAATGTTAGGTATTAAGTTGAAAAAAAAAATAGTTGAGGTATCAATCTGTTACGAAAAAAAGTTTAGGGTATCAACTTGAAAAAGTGTGATAGTTGAGGGTAGCAATTAGCAATTAAGCCTAATTATAAATCTGAAGTCTCATGTTAGATATTAAATTTTCTTCATCTCATAAGATCATAATTTGGAATATAAGTTATGGAAATCCCTCTAATTATGGTTTAATTACAAATTCGGAAATTTTGGTAGCGTTTAAACCAATTCGAGATATCTAAGATTTTACAATTTTGATTTCTAGTAAATTTTCAATTTTGATAGACATAGGCAAAGGAATTAAAATTTGTTAAACTTAGGCACTGGAATTAATATTTGTGACGTATCACGGATAAGTGTATATGCATTGGACACAAATAAAGGAACCGATTGTGGACATGAACTATCTGGACTTGAAATTTTCCATGAACAAATAAACACACATGAACATATGGGACTCTCCAAGGGTAAGTCTGACATACACATTGGAACTGAACAACTGGACCGCACGCCGGGAAGGTAAAAGTACAAGGACCCTGTGTTTCTCTACTTACTATTAAGTACTCAATTTTGTGTGTTCATAGTTAGAAATAAGTCTCGTTTTTTTCATTTTCCTGCTTCATGCACAAGAATTAAAATATTGATATGGAAGAGTTTTGTTTTGATTTGATTTTCTTTATACTATCTACATGATTTGTACATATATATATATATATATATATATATATATATATATATATATATATATATATATATATAAAGCCTTCGCATATTAACTAGTATATTTTGGGTAAACATTAAAGTATTGCTCTATCCTGATAAACTGCAAAACAATTCGCAAGCCGCGACCCGACTAGTTGCTAAAGGAAAGGCAACCATTGCTTACTCAGGTAAAAGTCTCAAGTTTCTTTTTGTTCTTTTATAACTGCGTGGTCCGGTGTTGAGGTTTGCTCCACCGAAGGGGTCGGCGAGCCCAATTATTTACCTGCGTGGTTTCGGTGTTGAGAGTTGCTCCACCGAAGGGGTCGGCGAGCCCAAAATTTACTTTTATTATATATATTCCTTGTAAATTTTCGGGGCTCCTAAATACAAAGGAGAGACTGCCAAAATTTTTGGAAAATTTAGAAGATAGACAAATTTCTGACTTTCGAAAATTTTTAGGAAATTTCTTATCTAGGAAGCATTTGGGAGGAGAGAACAACTGAATATCCCTAGATATCCCGTAAAATAAATAACAAAAGCTGATCAGTATTTCGGAAATCTCGTAAATCGGTACATCTAGTTTCAACTAGAGTGTACTAGCCCAAGGGAGGCTCGAAAATCTCGAAAATCAATGCATCTATTTGACAGTAACATCAAATAGATGATTTTAGCCCAAGGGAGGCTCGGAATTCACAGCCTGATCCTAGGTTAACGGGATTGTTCACGGAAAATATTTAGAGAATTATTCAGAGTATTGTTCTCAAAACTGCATTTCATTAAATTCTAAGCTTACTCAGGATAACTCTACCTATTATAGGTAGGCAGCTTTCCTGTTTGCTCAAGGGAAGCAAATCCTACTAAAAGCTCAAGGGAAGCTCGAAAATCTTACTATTCATGGAGTAGGACGATGTTTACAATAATTGTGTTATTAAAGTGTATATATATATATATATTGTCACGACCCGATCCCAAGTTAATGGGTCGAACCGGACCATGCCCAGCCTGCACCGTGGTGAGACGGCGGCAGTAAGCTGTTCCTTTGCAGGTATTCACAACAACACGATTACATTTGTCACAACTATTTATATTCGAATTTGAAATTCTGTTTGATAAAATATACGGAAATACAACTGGAAAGGGAAATGCTGAAATAAACTACAAACTCCAAATAAAAGAAAATGCAGAAAAGGAAACTATCTAGACATCTGGTTCTGTAGTTCCAGGATCAGCGTCCTCCAGAGACGGCTCCGGTACCGTCGCAGGGTAGAGAACCGGGTCATAGTAGCTATTATAGTATAGCTCGTCATCCTCAGTATTTACCTAAAATATTGTCTCCAGTCAGGAGGGAGCAAGAACGAAATATGCATCTCATATCTTAAACAGTAATTGGAAAGTGCAGGATAAACAGTTTAAAAATAATGATTTTCAGCAGTTTAAAACAGTTCAGTGTGTTTTGAATATGCAAACGTCTATGACCGGCTTGGGTTGATCAGTAGTATCCTAGCGATACGATATGGCTTATCCCCGTGTGTGAGAGGGGTAAGCTAACACAGTCAGTTCAGTAGGGGCTTTGGTCATAAACGCTTACACTATTCCCCCAGTCCCAGATTCAGTAACAGTAATAGTCGGTAGAGTTCCGTGCCAGCAGTGTGGTTTAACATGCATCTTAACTTTACTAAATAACATACAGGAATACACAAATCGTAACTTGCCTTGTATTAGAATGACTGGAAAGACGAGTCGGTACCGAGGAGGAACGTCAGGTACGACTTTCCTACAGTTGAGAACTCGATTTAGAATCCTGAATAACCAGACTAAGTGTGCTAGTTGCAATCTCTAGTAGTCATGTCCTAGTCAGGTTTTATGTTGTATTAATCTACAGCTAACGGTTACGTTGCAACTACGTGCGTTGATTAAGCCGGTTAATTGGATTATTTGGAAATACACGAGAATCAATTACAATTTGGAAAACTTTGTGTTTTGTAATATATTTATAAAAATATAATTTCTTTTAGTGATAAACCGTGAACTAGTTATTTAATAATATTCTATTCATTTTAATTAAATTCGTAACTAAACAGTAATTCGCGCTCTAATTTACGATTACGCGACTAATCAAAACCACCCAAATCACATCCACCAGAAAAGAAAAATAAAATAAAACTATGCTACACAAAACATTGGCACAGCTAATGGTCCTAGGATGGGCTTATGTCCGGTACAATTTCCTTTTACATCAAATAAGATAAAAAGACTTAATTAAATAATTAAAGTGCAGGAATTTAAATATCTAATAATAAATAACCTAATATTAATTAAAATAATTAAAAGAAAGCTAAGAGTCTCAGACTCGGTCCATTCCTCAAAATTCGGCTAATACCACAACGTCCGGTCGGACCGGTGCGTTTGCATTTCGCCGGGGCCCACAGACCGGTACGGTCGTCGCCCGAAAATTAGTTTAAAAATTCATTTTCGAAAGCCAGTTTTGAAATCAATATAAGTATAGTTTTGTAAAAATTTGGGCAGCACTTCATCTATTTCGGGACAAACCCAAAACTGGGAAATGCGCCACGGAAAACCTGCAAATATTTCCAACCCAAAATAATCCACAGAATATATCCACCAAAATAATCCCAAGCCACAGAAAATAATTCCAACTCCACCGAATAATTCCCGAAAAGTCCGGGAATCTCGTAATCCAACCAAATCACACCAAAGCAACACAGGAAAATAATCTAACGCAGCTAAACGATAATACACGCAGCTAACCGGATTCCTGAGAGGGAACCGGGGGACCGATCTATCATCATCGACTCTACGGGGGACGAACTACTGTGATTATCCAAAAATTACCAGATTCCGTTGGCGGGGAGCCGCGGGAAAAATCTCGGGAAAAATCCGAAACTAAGTTCGGCAGCAGGTCGAAGATCCCGAACAGCGACGTCGCGAATCCCAGATCCAGCCACGCACAGAAGGGAGACGCGCACAGACAGCGAAGAACCGCGGATAGCGACTCGGGTGCTGGCCGCGGGAGGCGGACAGCGACGGGGCAGCGGAGAACCGCGAAGGGGCGCTGGACAGCACAGCGGGGCACCGACGGCGCGGGGCGCTGGACGGAGAGGGCGCGAGGGAGCCGGTCGGCTCGGCCGGCGGGGAGCCGCGCGCTAGGTCGGCGCCGAGCTCGGGTGGAGTGGCCGAAGAGAAGTCGGCACGGGGGAAAATTGGGGGATTTTAGGGCTCGGGTGTTTTTCTCCAGGGAGGAGAACACACAGAGAGAGAGAGAGAGAGAGAGAGAGAGAGGTTTAGTTTTGAAGAAAGAGAGATAAGAGAGATGAGAGAAAGAGTTGGTAATAAAAGTGTTTCCACTCTTCTGATGTGAGTTGAGGGTACGGGAGAGAGTGGGGAATGGGAAGTTATTTTTAGAGAGTGTGGTGGGGTGACGTTGGAAACATGTGGTAGAGAGTGATTTGGGTAGAGAAAATAAGAGTTGGTTATTTACCAATTCTTAGGTGGGTTGCTGGTCCTTCGGGACCAGCCAAATTGTTTTTTTTTTTTTTTTATTATTACCAAGTCAATCATTTGATTTAAGAAGAGAAAAGAATTGGGAAAGAAAGGGTTGGGCTCAGGCTCGAACTCGGGTCTGGGTCGAAACATTCAAAAGTCCCAGTTGTTTATAATTTTCAAAATCCTTTTCACCCAAGAATAATTAATAATAATATTAATAATAATAATTTTGAAAACGTTTTTATTTCCAATACAAAAATTCTATTCAAATAAAATTACAGAAAACTGGGTTTCACAATCTTCCCTCCTTAGAAAATTTCGTCCTCGAAATTTAAAGGGAGGGTAGGAGAATCAAACAGCTACGGGTACTACGCCCGTAACTCAGGTCCAACAATAAGAATTTTCAAGGCAGTCGTGGATGAGACGGTTTAGGGACAAGTTTTTATTTATGATATCATCCATGCAGAAAGAATACGAAAGCGAACCTAAGTACACGAGGTTGATCAGACCATCATGCACCGGTCCTGATTAGACAATATATTAGTGGGTGCACCCAATAAAATATCGTCATGATCAAGCTTGATTTAAAAAGATAGCTTGCAAAACTAGGCTAACTTAGCAGCATTAGTCAAATTTAGAACGAAAAAAAGAAAGGATAAGGAATAGGAGTTTAAGTGATGGCTCAAATTCTGATTCTCATCTCTGACTAGGCTTGCAACTGGTTTCTCTGGCACTGAAAGGTTGAGTCCAATCTTCAGCTCTGAATTATCCAAAATGTGACTCGCATCCGAAATGTAACGTCTGAGCTGTGACGTAGGAGACGTTGCATACACTCAGGATTAGCTGGTAGAGCTAACTGGTACGCCACTTCCAACGCGTCTTAAACTTCAAATGGCCTGATGTACCTGGCCTCAATTTCCAGCTCCGTCAAAACTGATTGTTCCTCTGGTAGGAGAAAACTTCACCAAACGCAATTTGGTCTTCCCAAGACCTACCAAAAATCCAAGACGCAAAATCTCAATACATCTTCAAGCGTCTGGATTGACCTATCTGCTTGCTCGTCCCGCGGTGCTCCATGAATCCGGTAGATGTGCTTCTCGTACAATGCTGCCAACTTCTCGGTGAACAACTAACCTTGAAGGGAATAAAGTGTGCTGACTTAGTCAGTCGGTCCACTATAATCCAACTGGTGTTCTTCCCTCCTTGGAATCAAGGCAAACCTAACACATAGTCCATCGTTATGTGCTCCTACTTCCAGTCCGGAATGTCTTTTGACCGTAGAAGTCCTGCAGGTCTCTGTCGGCTAGCCTTCATTTGTTAACAAGTTAAACATCTAACCTCAATTCTGAATACATCCTTCTTTATTCCATACTACCCAACAATAGTACACATATCCCAATATGTCTTGCTAGGATGTATGGAATACTGGTGCGCTTCTTGCATTAGTTCGTTCCTCAGTTCGCCAGATAGTACACAAAGCCTCGTACCATTCTTCAGAGCTCCATTATTGGCGATTTAAGAAACCCTCAAGTGTTCCTGCCAACACTTGATCTCCAAGTTTGCAAGGTGTCTCGTCTTGAAACTGAGTCTCCTTGACTTTGTCCATCAGACTCGAGCTCATTTGCAACTTCATCAACACTGAATCAGCATCCAGCTTCTTCCTTCCATTTCCAGGCAGTATAATCTCCAGTCCAAGCTTCTCGATGTCTTCTAGCAGGTGCTAGTCCTTAGTTAAGAACTTCGCCATCAGTATCGACCGAGTGCATCAGCGACCACATTAGCCTTACCTGAATGGTACTGCAGGTTGATGTCGTAATCCTTCATCTGCTTCAACCACCTTCTTAGTCTAACATTCAGCCCGTCCTGAGTGAAGATATATCTCAGACTTTTGTAGCCCGTATATATTTTCACTCCCTTTCCATAAAAATCATGCTTCCAGCTTCAAAGTAAAGATAATTGCAGCAATTCAAATTAGGTGTGGGATAATTCTTCTCATGAGTCTGTAGTTGCCTATATGAGTAAGCAGTTACTTTTCCACGTTGTTGAAGAACGCAACCCAGTCCTCTTCCAGAGGCATTACTGTAAATTGAGAACCCACCGGTTCCTACAGGTAGCGCAAGGATTGGTGTAGTGGTAAGTCTCTTCTTCAGCTCCTCAATGTCGTCTGGCAAACTTTTCGTTCAGATGAACTCTTCAAAGTGAGCTTCGTCATTGGCTCAGCAATCTTGGCAAAATCCTTCGCGAACTTCTAATAGTAGCCGGCCAAGTTCAGGAACCTTCCGAATTGAACTTGGGGTATATCACTCTTTAACAACAGCTATCTTCCATCGAAATTTCTTCTCTTGACAACATGGCCAAAAGTCCACCTTGTCAAAAATCCACGTTCAGATAACTTACCATAAAACTTCTTCTTCCTCAAAGTTTCCAAAACTTCCTCAGGTGTTCCTCATGCTCTTCTTCAGTCTTCAAATATATCAGAATGTTATCTATGGATAAGATAAACTGATTCAAATACTCATGAAAATCTCTGTTCATGAGATTCATGAACACAGCAGAAGCATTTGTCAGTCTAACGTCCTGACCAAAGAAAACTACCCATACTTGGTGTTTGAATGCCGTCTTGGAAATGTCCTCTTTCCTGACTTTGATTTGATGGTAGTCAAACCTTAAGTCAAACTTCGAAACACCTTAACTCCACACAACCAGATCAAACAGATCCTCGATCCGGCAGAAAGTACTTGTTCTTTAGTGTCTGGTAATTGATGCACATACGTTTGTTCCATCCTTCTGGGGCACAAACAAGATAGATACTCCCTAAGGTAAAGTTCCACTCTGATAAATCCTAGAGCCTACATTGATCTGGTCCTTCATCTTCTTGGCCACCTTCGGGTTGACTCCGTAACATCCTTTAGAAATAGGGAAAGAGCCAGGGACTAGGTCAAGGGTGAATCATATGTCTAGATCTGGGATAATCCGGGGAGACTATCAGGAAAACATCTGCCATAAGGGTGTAACAAAAACTTCTATCCATGTGGAGAATTACAGCAAAACTCTTATGATTGATCTAAGGACATCCAAAAAGATGATGCTATACAGCGGTTCTAGGTACTATTCCTCATGGTTCTGGCTCTTGTATGAGCAGTCTCCAACTGCTTCCTTTTCTATGAACCTCGAGTATGCATCACGCCTCATTGTAAGGGCAGGGTCTGCTGGATAGGAAGAGGGTCCCTAGGTTGTGGCCTAACAGGTGTTGCTGGGATATGAGCTCTGGTTTGATAGAAAGATAAGGGCAGTCCTTTATCCGATGTTCAGCAGATCCACATGCCAAACATTGTCCCAATCTCTTGCGGCAACTAACGGCCTGATGACCAGGCCTCTTGCATTAGTTACAAGCCCATAGCTTCTTACGACAAGGCTGCTGAAAAGTAGAGTACTTGATGGGACCCAAATATCTTCTAGATTCAGGGGTATCCTTCCTAGGACAAAAGTTCTGCTCGAACTTGGTTGGGGATAACTAAGGCTACAACCTTGACGTTCTTCATGACTTCTCTCGTGATATTCATCTGTTCCTGCTGGGCTTCATCTCGAGCTTTCTGGAACTCCAGGATTACTTGAAATAGGGCAACCATTTGGGAGGTGTTTGCTGGTACTGGTGGAGCAACAAGAATGGGTACTTCCCCAAGGAAATTGCAACTCAGTTTGAGGAGAGGTAGGAATCACCAGTGTAGTGAAAACTTCACTGGATGCACTATGAGGACGGTCAAACAGCCGCGAGGGGAAAAACCCTGGGCTTGGTTGAGGAGATGGGGTATGATCCAGAGATAACACCTCATCGCCAGCAGGATTTGGTCAACGGTCATTCTCTGGAAGGTTTAGGACGAACACACATAAGCAAGGTAGCCTACCGGTCTATAATCAAGCAAAAATATTTATTTATATATGAATCGGCTCTATGTCGTGGCAAATCAATGTTCTAGTGTTCTAATTGTTTCTAGGTATGTTTTCCTAAGTTGTTGTTTGTTATGGACCTGCATGGGCCACCACTGAAAACATGTCACGACCCGATCCCAAGTTAATGGGTCGAACCGGACCATGCCCAGCCTGCACCGTGGTGAAACGGCGGCAGTAAGCTGTTCCTTTGCAGGTATTCACAACAACACGATTACATTTGTCACAACTATTTATATTCGAATTTGAAATTCTGTTTGATAAAATATACGGAAATACAACTGGAAAGGGAAATGCTGAAATAAACTACAAACTCCAAATAAAAGAAAATGCAGAAAAGGAAACTATCTAGACATCTGGTTCTGTAGTTCCAGGATCAGCGTCCTCCAGAGACGGCTCCGGTACCGTCGCAGGGTAGAGAACCGGGTCATAGTAGCTATTATAGTATAGCTCGTCATCCTCAGTATTTACCTAAAATATTGTCTCCAGTCAGGAGGGAGCAAGAACGAAATATGCATCTCATATCTTAAACAGTAATTGGAAAGTGCAGGATAAACAGTTTAAAAATAATGATTTTCAGCAGTTTAAAACAGTTCAGTGTGTTTTGAATATGCAAACGTCTATGACCGGCTTGGGTTGATCAGTAGTATCCTAGCGATACGATATGGCTTATCCCCGTGTGTGAGAGGGGTAAGCTAACACAGTCAGTTCAGTAGGGGCTTTGGTCATAAACGCTTACACTATTCCCCCAGTCCCAGATTCAGTAACAGTAATAGTCGGTAGAGTTCCGTGCCAGCAGTGTGGTTTAACATGCATCTTAACTTTACTAAATAACATACAGGAATACACAAATCGTAACTTGCCTTGTATTAGAATGACTGGAAAGACGAGTCGGTACCGAGGAGGAACGTCAGGTACGACTTTCCTACAGTTGAGAACTCGATTTAGAATCCTGAATAACCAGACTAAGTGTGCTAGTTGCAATCTCTAGTAGTCATGTCCTAGTCAGGTTTTATGTTGTATTAATCTACAGCTAACGGTTACGTTGCAACTACGTGCGTTGATTAAGCCGGTTAATTGGATTATTTGGAAATACACGAGAATCAATTACAATTTGGAAAACTTTGTGTTTTGTAATATATTTATAAAAATATAATTTCTTTTAGTGATAAACCGTGAACTAGTTATTTAATAATATTCTATTCATTTTAATTAAATTCGTAACTAAACAGTAATTCGCGCTCTAATTTACGATTACGCGACTAATCAAAACCACCCAAATCACATCCACCAGAAAAGAAAAATAAAATAAAACTATGCTATACAAAACATTGGCACAGCTAATGGTCCTAGGATGGGCTTATGTCCGGTACAATTTCCTTTTACATCAAATAAGATAAAAAGACTTAATTAAATAATTAAAGTGCAGGAATTTAAATATCTAATAATAAATAACCTAATATTAATTAAAATAATTAAAAGAAAGCTAAGAGTCTCAGACTCGGTCCATTCCTCAAAATTCGGCTAATACCACAACGTCCGGTCGGACCGGTGCGTTTGCATTTCGCCGGGGCCCACAGACCGGTACGGTCGTCGCCC
Source organism: Iris pallida (assembly GCA_029216955.1). Taxonomy (NCBI): domain Eukaryota; kingdom Viridiplantae; phylum Streptophyta; class Magnoliopsida; order Asparagales; family Iridaceae; genus Iris; species Iris pallida. The sequence goes on along the minus strand of JANAVB010024800.1, from coordinate 9,958,449 downwards.
GAAAATCAGTTTAAAAATTCATTTTCGAAAGCCAGTTTTGAAATCAATATAAGTATAGTTTTGTAAAAATTTGGGCAGCACTTCATCTATTTCGGGACAAACCCAAAACTGGGAAATGCGCCACGGAAAACCTGCAAATATTTCCAACCCAAAATAATCCACAGAATATATCCACCAAAATAATCCCAAGCCACAGAAAATAATTCCAACTCCACCGAATAATTCCCGAAAAGTCCGGGAATCTCGTAATCCAACCAAATCACACCAAAGCAACACAGGAAAATAATCTAACGCAGCTAAACGATAATACACGCAGCTAACCGGATTCCTGAGAGGGAACCGGGGGACCGATCTATCATCATCGACTCTACGGGGGACGAACTACTGTGATTATCCAAAAATTACCAGATTCCGTTGGCGGGGAGCCGCGGGAAAAATCTCGGGAAAAATCCGAAACTAAGTTCGGCAGCAGGTCGAAGATCCCGAACAGCGACGTCGCGAATCCCAGATCCAGCCACGCACAGAAGGGAGACGCGCACAGACAGCGAAGAACCGCGGATAGCGACTCGGGTGCTGGCCGCGGGAGGCGGACAGCGACGGGGCAGCGGAGAACCGCGAAGGGGCGCTGGACAGCACAGCGGGGCACCGACGGCGCGGGGCGCTGGACGGAGAGGGCGCGAGGGAGCCGGTCGGCTCGGCCGGCGGGGAGCCGCGCGCTAGGTCGGCGCCGAGCTCGGGTGGAGTGGCCGAAGAGAAGTCGGCACGGGGGAAAATTGGGGGATTTTAGGGCTCGGGTGTTTTTCTCCAGGGAGGAGAACACAGAGAGAGAGAGAGAGAGAGAGAGAGAGAGAGAGAGAGAGAGGTTTAGTTTTGAAGAAAGAGAGATAAGAGAGATGAGAGAAAGAGTTGGTAATAAAAGTGTTTCCACTCTTCTGATGTGAGTTGAGGGTACGGGAGAGAGTGGGGAATGGGAAGTTATTTTTAGAGAGTGTGGTGGGGTGACGTTGGAAACATGTGGTAGAGAGTGATTTGGGTAGAGAAAATAAGAGTTGGTTATTTACCAATTCTTAGGTGGGTTGCTGGTCCTTCGGGACCAGCCAAATTGTTTTTTTTTTTTTTTTTTATTATTACCAAGTCAATCATTTGATTTAAGAAGAGAAAAGAATTGGGAAAGAAAGGGTTGGGCTCAGGCTCGAACTCGGGTCTGGGTCGAAACATTCAAAAGTCCCAGTTGTTTATAATTTTCAAAATCCTTTTCACCCAAGAATAATTAATAATAATATTAATAATAATAATTTTGAAAACGTTTTTATTTCCAATACAAAAATTCTATTCAAATAAAATTACAGAAAACTGGGTTTCACACACATATATATATATATATATATATATATATATATATATATATATATAGTAGTACAAGTTGGTATATCCCTGTCTTTTCTCAAAAGAAAAACTACATATTTCTTTATTGTGTTTAACTTTCACCGTTCTTGGCCGAGAACTTGCTTGTCGTTTTCTAAACGACCTAGTATTTGTTCACTAGGTGAAGAAGAAGAAGACGCTTCCGCCGAAGTATCACCGCTCTACAACGAGAAATAAATCGTCTGGACTACCTACAGTTATGACCAGCAGTATCATAGTTATCTTGCAAATTTACTTTTGTAATAATCTGTAACAGTATTGTTGGAAAAGTTCCCTGTATAATAGCTACACTATATTTTAATACCATGAAAACTCCTTGTATTTTCTATTCTGCTGATGATTACGGGCGACAATCGCGAATTTCGGCGCGTAGCCTGGGGATGTGTTTATGACGTCACCATTCCACTCGGAAAGCGGGATGTGACAATTTAACAAGGAGAATGACCATTCTCCGTGGTTTTAGCAAGGAGAATGACCATTCTCTGTGCTAAAACTACGGAGAATGACCATTCTCCTTGTTAAATTGACAAAGAATGGTCATTCTCCGTGTTAAAATGACGGAGAATGACCATTCTTCGTCAATTTAACAAGGAGAATGACCATTCTACGTCATTTTAACACGGAGAATGGCCATTCTTCGTGTTAGAATGATTAACAAGGAGAATGACCATTCTCCTTGTTAAATTGACAAAGAATAGCCATTCTCCGTGTTAAAATGACGGAGAATGGCTATTCTCTGTTAATTTAACAAGGATAATGACCATTCTCCGTCATTTTAACACGGAGAATGGCCATTCTCCGTGTTGAAATGACGGAGAATGGTTATTCTCAGTCATTTTATCACGGAGCCATTCTCCGTTATTTTAACACGGAGAATGACCATTTTTCGTCATTTTAACACGGAGAATGGCCATTTTCCATCATTTTGACACGGAGAATGGCCATTCTCCATCATTTTGACATGGAAAAGGTCATTCTCCGTGTTTTTAGCACGGAGAATGATCATTCTCTGTGATTTTAACACGAAGAATAGTCATTCTCCGTCATTTTAACTATTCTATTCTCTAAAGAAAATTGATTTGGTGTTCTTTAGATTTTGTGTCTATCTCGACTTTATCTTTATCTTGTTTCTAATCTCTTGTTGTACTTCATCTCAATTCTCATATCTCGATTCTTAATCTAATTCCTTGTGTATTTGATATTTCTACTCTTTTTACTTCAAACATTTTCGTTTTCGACTTATTTCTATGTATTCTCAAACTATATATATAGAATATTTTCTTCCTTTATTGAAAGAAGTGGCTGAGTTTCGGCATCAGGTCCAGTGGCTGACTTTCGACTTATTAGCGGAGTCGGAACGTGACACCTACCGCCTACCAAACAGTCTAATTACTAGAAAGAAGTTTCTGCTGATCTTTTTTGGGAGACAAAATGCTGCATATTTGAAGTCTGAAAAATGCCACACTTGTTCCCATCCTTGAAGATGTTCACCATGCACTGCATTCCTTATCTTGTTTAAGGGCCTGCTTGGCAATTATGGGAGTAGCGGTTATGGGGTGTTTTTAGAGTAGCGGAAATGAACGGTAATGAGCAGTCCGGTTTTTGGTGGTTTTAAGTAGCGGTTTTTAAACCACTCCAATTCATGCTTGGTAATTCACTAACCAGCGGTTTATGAAATAATAAAATTATATTTATGTCCATATATAAATAAAAGTTATTCATGATAAAATATGGATTTATGAACGTGAAGGTAACCCCTGCATCAAAAAAGCATTTCATGCATTCTCATCACCAAATGTTTGTATAGTGAAGATGATTCGATGAAGGCAATATAATAGCATCTTCAGTTATTCTCATATTCTTCAACATCCACTAGCACAACAAATAAAATGACATTCACTAGTACAACAATTAAATTTATAATAAAAATAAATCTCAAATTAGACTAGTATAAAAATTTTAAGACCAAAAATGTCGCAATAGCAAATAAAACTCAAGTTAGAGGCCTAATTAATTTGCCGCATCTTGAAGCATCTTCATTAAGACACCTTTACGACGGTGCAACAACCATAAACATGGAAAGAAAGATGGGTAGTTAATAACGTCAAAGAGAAAAAAAAATTAGAAAGGTGAAGAATTGTTAATAAACGAGAAGTAGCAGTGGTTGATAAACATCAAAGAGAAACAAAAGGGAAGAATTATTAATAAACGTTGAAGAGAAACACATGAAACCATGTAGAGAAGAATTGTGTCTAACCGGGAGCAGGGAAAGTAGCTGCGGGAAGTAGCAGTGGTTGCCGAGGAAATAGCCACGGGAAGAAAGGAGAAAAAATAGGATTTATGCATTATTAGTTATATTTATATTATTTTGTGAGGATATAAACGGAATAAAATAACAAAGCCACCCAAAACCCACCGATTTGGGGTGTTTATAAAGCCGCCCAAAAATACATTACACCGGTTTTGGGGGGTTTTTGAGCCGACCAAAACCGGTGCCTCAAAAAAATTACCAAGCATGGGTTTTCATAAACGGTCGGCTTAAAAACACCTCAAAACCGGTGAAAACACTATTACCAAGCAGACCCTAAAGGATGGAATGAATTTTCTTGAATTAGGAGGATTTCTAGCATATTTAGGTGAGGTTGAAGATTATGGTCTTCCGTTTTGTGTTCCACTTTGTCAGCTTTCTTATCTTCACTCCTGAGTTACTATGTTGTTAAGTAAGTATCCTTCCTCAGTTCATGATTAACAGGTGAAGCTTAAAATAGAGCTTCCATGGTTCTCATTGACATATATTATTTTGGATATTATTTTGGATAAAATAGAGCTTCCATAGTTCTCCTGTTGCTCTACTGATGTTGAGTTTAACTCATAGTTCTCATTGACATATATTATTTTGGATATTATTTTGTTTATTGTTTTGTTTTTTGAATTTTGTGTTGATAATAGTATTATATAATCGTTGATGAAAAAATAAATTATATGAACATTAAGTTTTGAGAGCATCACTTTCAGAGTTCGTCTTAGGCCTCAAAGTCTAAAGTCCGGCACTAGGAAGTGATGCAGAACAATCATGATCACATTATACACAGAGAGATTAGATGCATAAACTCACCGTTAGGTATGTAACATAGGATATTGTTACATATATATGATTAGTAGGAAAGAAAACTATGTAAGCTTTTCATTTAATTATGACAAAAGACTAGAACTTAAAGTACCCAAGTTAAGCAACCATCTTTACAAATTAACAAAACCATTGCTCTCATCTAGGAGATGTCTAGACGTTTAGCTGTGTTCCTTCTTGGAGATGGGTGTAAACAATATGCATGTGGGGGAAAAAGTTCTATTCATGTTTGTCTTTTTATACTTTCTCTCACTTAAAAAAGAAGTTAAATAATTTGTTTAGACAAGATACCGTCTTCTACTATTAGTCATATTTGCAGTATTCGTCAGATACGGGGATCCGATACGGCCAATAATGATACGGTTTGGCATGTGTCGATTTGATACCCACCAATACCCAATAATAACCGATACTGACATTGGGGATCCTTTTCTTTTTCGGTTAATTCGGCAAAGAAAACTGAACGGAAAAGACCAATCAACAATGACGTAAAAGCATACTAAAATTGTAAAAACATGTACCACAGTAAAAGAATGAAACTTATAGCATGTAAACCAATCGGCAAGAGTGACTACTATTCTATTCAATTTCAAAACTACTAAGAAACAACACTGAAGATAACTAAAATTATGCCTAAATGTATAAAAATATATTTTCTAAAATATTAATAATTTATTAATAATTATTTGCTTTCCAACACCAAAAAATCCGATACTCTAATCCGAAACCATCTCATCCTGATACTCATAGAAATTATCCTATACCAATTCCGATACCGATAATGCGAACCTTGCTATCAGTAGGGAACCGAATGAACACCTAGAAACAGAAAAGGGGAGAAAGACGGGAAGAAGGAATCATGGAAACAACTTATGATGTGATATGGTTTTTATGATTCATTTATCATGTTAATAGCTCAACTTATGATGTGATATGGTTTTTATGATTCATTTATCATGTTAATAGAAATGGATTATGTTATAGAAAGAGCTCAAAATAAGATCCATTGCTTAAGGCCACAAACAACACTATCTATAATATAAAGCACAATGGGTTTTTGGTCCGGCCCATGTGCTTTGGTTCAACGATGATGAAAGGACTAAATTGTCCCTCTCTCTATAAGAGAGGAGGAGGTCCCATGTTGGGTGCGGAGCAACCGGTTGTTCCAACGGTACCCCCGCCTCCAGCTCCTCTTGCACCGCCCCTCCCTTCGCCGCCTTCGCTCCATCCTCACCCACGCCGACGTCATCGGCCTCTTCCGCAACCCCTTCGTCGCAAGCAGCCTCCTCCACCACGTCGCCAACGCCGATCCTTCCTTCGCCGCCTCCCTCTTCTCTGCCATAACCAACCCCAACCCCTTCTCCTTCAACACCGCCATCGCCATCTCCGTCGACCCACTCTCCATCTACTGCCAAATGCTCCGCTGCCGCGTCCCTCCCGACTCCCACACCTTCTCTTCGTTGCTCAACACCACCACCGCCGCCGCCGCCGCCAGGTCGCTCCACGCATACGTCCTCCTCCTCGGATTCCGGCCCGACCCCTTCGTGCAGACCGTCCTGCTCACCGCCTACTCCCGATACGGTTCCGCCGACCACGCCCTGCGGGTGTTCGACGGAATGTCGCACAGGGACGTCGTCTCCTGGACCGTCGCCGTCTCGGGCCTCGTCGCCCTCGGACGCCCCGCGGCGGCCCTACGCGTCTTCGCCTCCATGAGGCCCCATGCCGCCCCGAACGCCGCCACCGTGGTCTTTGTCGTGTTCGCCTCCGCCGGGCTCGGGTCCCTGGCGCTGGCCCGGTGCCTGCACGCCTACATCGAGAAGGCCGGGTTCGGAGGCCGCGTCTCCGTCCGGAACTCCCTGGCGCTGGCCCGGTGCCTGAACGCCTACGTCGAGAAGGCCGGATTCGTGTCCGTGCCATTATGGCACGGGTTATCCACTAGTTTGTTATACAAGACAAGCTTCCACACCATCCACAGATAAGGATCCAAATGCAAGACAACAGAGCTCGTGTCAAAAGAAACAGCGAACGTATTAAAGCCCTCTCCTATCTAGTATGTTGTCATTCATGATGCGTATCTTAAGATACAATACGATATACTACAATTTCTTTATGTATCAGTTACTTGATAATAGTATCGATTGTTTTTTTGTTTTTGTTTTTGTTTTTTTGCTTGAATCATGTAACATATACCTTAAATATGGATTCTGGAACTAAACAGACTTGTAAAGACGAAACAATTTAAAGTTTTACGTTGAATCATAATTCGTGCATGGATTTGGAATTATAGAAATAAACTCCTAGAGCTATTGTATCATACGATACACGATGCGGCAAAAGGTATTGAAATCATTATTATGGATAATACACTAGACTATCAATATGGCCTACTGATTAATAGTATAGTTCTTCTACTTCATCATAAACATATTAAAGACAGAGTGCTGATGTGGAACAATAAACATATCACCATCAGAAGAATACTCATTATAAGCTTCATGCATGGGTTACTTGCCACTAAACCATTCAGAATATGAATTCACCAGTACTTGGATGAATGGTGTGCTTGTAAGATAGGTGCGTCTGTAAACTGCAAAACCCACTTAGCCTGGGTCTAGTACAGCTTATGAAAGACGCGGGCTATTTATGAAAGCAGAGAAGGAGGTTGCTTTTAGAAGCTGCTTCAGCCTATCATTGTGCTTCTGTCGAGCTTGGTCATTTTCGATAATTTTTCAAAGGCATTGTTTATTCCGGCATGATTTTCACCGGTAAGCAGCTTATGGCATCAAATTTTGATAAAACTTTTACAGCACCAAACCCATCCTTAATCATTAAACTCGAAGATTAAAAAAGAAGAAGAAAGGAATCAACTTTCGCACAATTTTTAGACCGTAAAAGGAATGGGGGCATCGACCTGAAATTAAGATTCTGCTATAGCAGATGGACATCATGAAATGATCATCTCCTTCTTCTCCTCCTCCCGTTGCGATTGCTAGCAAAGAAGAAATAAAGAAAAAAATGGACAGAGAAAGAGAGGAAAAATTGAAGAGTCTAGCGCAAGGGAATGTTAGGAAACTTTTTAGTTCGGAAAGGAGGGAAATTTCCCGAAATAAAAATTATTGTTGGGGCATTCCGAGAATCGAACTCGGGACCTCTCGCACCCAAAGCGAGAATCATACCACTAGACCAAATGCCCACATTGTCGTTTCACCATAATTATAACAGAAACTAAAAACTGCTTGGTTCCAATCCTGGTCAGTCTTTGCAAATTTGAATAGTTCACACCTTCCTCGATTACTGCTCTAGAGGATCGTATCCAGTGGCGGAAAGGCATTGGGTGGGCTGTTCACCCAAAAAAAAAGAATCTCTCACCCAATGTTTTAAAAACCAGACCGGAGATCAACCCGGTGAGGACACGGGTTGGATCAAACCGGTTCAACAAGTGATTTAATTCGGGTTAAACCAGTTTTGTAGGCTTATATTTTTTTTGAATATATTACATAGTACACAACTACACATCAATTACTTATGCTAAATTTAGTCAAGAATCATACATATAAACTTTTATTGCATGTAAAGTCCAAACCAAAAGTCAAAAGCTAACCCGAAAAGAAAAGAAGAAAAAAAGTTGAATTGGAAAAGTCAGGCTCAAACCGATTTAAAAACCAACCGGATCAGACGATTCAGTAGTAGCCTAACCGGCCCGTCGACCGGGTTACATAAAAGAAACCGGTTTTTTTGGGGAAAAAAACCATTGGGTCTGTATGAAACTAGTCCGAAAAAATTACCTGTTCACGGGTTGACTAGTTCAACCGGCCGGTCTGGTCCGGTTTTTAAAACACTGCTCTCACCTTTGATTTCCCTAATTTTATTTTTTTTTGTCTTTTTTTCATTAGTTACCTGCCCCTACTTCATTCTAGTCAATTCCAACTCGGATTTTGGTTCCATCCTTGATGATATCTGTATCCATATCCAGCATGTATTGAACATAATATTTCCTCGACATTCTAGTCAGATAGAACTTGTCCATGTCTACACTCCAAAAGAATCCAAACATAATTCAAGTGATTTTACATATACATTATCGTGCTGAGACCAAAATATATATATATATATATATATATATATATATATATATATATATATATATATATATATATACAAAAATATTCTTACTTTCTATAACCCAGTTACTAAACCTAGTTACTATTGAAAACATGCTTATGAAAAAGTAACATTGCCTTATCTTGAACCTCTATCGTGCCCGTATCCAAATCCGAATCTATGCATGTTGTCTAATATTCAAGATGGGATATTGGGAAGTGAACGGGATAGGAAAAGACAGAATGTTCAAGGTTCAAAAGTATTATGAGAGATTTGAGGGATTCCCCAAACCCAATCTGTTGCGGACACCACAAAAACTTGGCAGCAGCATAGTCACTTCCATCTTCTCATCAGAAAGTGTGTTGAAGGGTACAACAATCAATTTAAGAGAGAACATAATGATAAGCAACAAAAGAACCTGACATAATCTACGGGACCAACATGTGCAATTTGAGCTCATACAGAAATGGAGCAGTACATAATTGAACAAACAATCTCTCTAGTTAGCCTAGCTACTGCATTCAGTTGACTGCCACTTCCATCATACATATCAGAAGCACAAGGGCAAATTCAGAGCAATAAAATACAGTAAAAAATGGAAGACGGCTGGCAGGACCAGACTCATTACTGGGATGACTGGACCAGACTCTAACAGTACACAGACTCAACTCAGCCTGATAACAGTTCTGCAATGTTTAGTTAGATGATTACAAGAGAAATCCATTCCACGACAAAAGATAAAAGAATGAGGAAAAATTTAGCTACAAAATTTTCATAGATGGAACTTGCAGTTTTGATTTCTTGTTGATGACTTACTGGTGCTTCTTTTCTCACTTAACTTGGCAACATAATCCAGCACACACATCCATATTTGGTATTTGAGAAATTGTTAGCAAAGTTTGGCATAAAACATATGACTACTATAAGCTCACCTAATCAATAAAGTTAAGATACCAAGAGTTTTCTCAATCTACGGTTAATAGGTAACTGGTCACAGAAGCGGAAAAACAAACATGTACATAATATTAATCCTGTCAACAACAGGGTAGAAGGAATGGAGATCAACATTATTGCAGACGATGTTCCAACCCACTGTAAAGATTGTTGACAAAACCTGATTTGCAGCTCTTCTACAAAACCCGAATCACTTACTATTTTAGGTTTAACAATGCAGATGCTCCCTTGATGCTGGAACATTTCAAGAGGAAACCAGAAACTGACCAGGCACTGACGCAGGATCAAGTTCCCAATAACCTCGCAGCTTCCCACCTCTTTCCTCCGTAAGTCTGAAAGCAGGAATTTGATGAGAGAACCTCAAGCGTTCAGCAATTGGAATGTACAACTCCGTGCTGCTTCCCTTCTGGGGCTTAAAAACAAATTTATAACCACTCACTTTTGTCAAAACTGAAACTCTGAACCCAGAACTATCAGAAGCAAGGATTTCCACCACATCAAGTTCACAACTTTTCAGGTCTGAAAATGACCATCCAATGCTCCAGTTCTTGTACAAAGCCCAAATTTCACCAACGGTTGGAATGATAGCATAATGCTTCCTTCCTGTCATCGGTCTTGCATGCACCAAATGTGAAAAGGTATCAACTGAATCAAACTCAGCACTTTCTTGCATAATCTTAAAGGTTCCACAACCTACAGGTAATTGTTTTCTATACCACTGCCCATCCTCATCTCGGTCAGAGTAACCCTCCAGCCATCTTACAATCACTTTAAAGTTCTCCAACTCGAGTTTCTTAATCAAACAATAATACTTTGGATAACTATCTATATCACTATAAAGGGCCCAAATCTGACCTTGTTCAAACTTCCCAACCGACCTCCCCTCTTCAAAGTCATAAAATTCTGAATCAGGATACTCATAATCGAGGCTTCGGTTCTCATTGGCATTGGGATCTTGAGCATGTATACTCCTTTCTCTTGTATCAACCTGCTGTTTGGGTGCTAACTCGTCACTTTCTGCATGCTTCCCAGACTCATTAGCAGTGTATGGTGTAGTATTCATGAGATTATATTCCCTCTTGCAATCACCATTTTCCTTGTTATGAAAACTGCTACTCTGCACCTCCTCTACGTCCTCTTGAGCGCTCCTCTGATTCAATTTAAAGCTACTACTGCTGGTTGCACATCTCGGAAGTTCCTCTTTAGCACCTGAATGTGAATCGCTGGACATACTATCCAAGTCATGAACTGTCACCTTTATACTTTCAAGACTAACTGATGGATACGTTGCTGCAAAGTTAGGCGGTAAAGAGGCACAATCAAGTTCTACTGAACCTTCCGGAATACCGAGTCCTTCATTTCCTGCTAATCTATATGAAGGAATTTTATGCGAAAATTGAAGAATATCGCATTTACGTATCTTAAGAGACCCTGTAACTTTGTCTGTAGATTTGACAAACAAGCCAACAAACCCTTTTATCTTAACCAAACGGACAGCAATGATTTCAGCACCCTCGGTAAAGTCAGAAAGAACTTCAACAACATCATATTCATAGTGCCTCTTATCATCCATACAAGAGGCCCATTCAATACTCCAATCCTTGAACAGAGCCCAAACCTCACTTTTCCGAGGATATATATCAAAGGAATTTCTCTTTGTACCTTTTTCAAAGGCATAAGATGAGAGAAAATAAGGAAGTCCTCCGTATCATCCGACTTCCCAACTTTGTAGCTCCCACAGCCAACAGGAAGATCCCCTTCAAACCACATAGATTCATCCCTAGTGACCGGGTCATACTCTAGCCATGTGTATTTCAACATAAATTTTGGGCTACAGACCTCCCTAATCCACGCATAGTATCGAGGCATCGCATCAAATTCATCATAAGCTGCCCAGATCTGATCAGCTGCAAATTTGCTTTTGTCTCTATCTTTTCCGAAGTCGCAAAATTCTGGATCTGGATAGGAAATGGTTCCTGGAAGTTGGGAGGCATCTGAGCTACAATCCACAGTAGCATCTGCCTCTGAACTGGCATCAGTATGCAACCCTCTCTCGTGCTTACCTGCATCATGCTGTACTTCATGAGAACCTTTTGGTAAATTTCCAAAAACGCCCTCTCTTTTTAATTTATCATTCCTTTCTGCAGAAATAGCAGCATCACTTTGTACCTTGAAACCATTGGTTTTTCCTTCATCAAATTCATTGTTTCTCTGCTGAGCATTCATTGATATTCCCTCCTTTCTCAATTTTTTAGATAAAGGAGTCACAAAATCATCATCATCACCACCTCTATTCTCTTTGTAAGAGATATTTTGCTTCTGCCTGGTTGATCTACGTGGAGTAATGCCAGCTGACGCATCCTGTCCTACAGGATTACCGTCTTCAACCACTACATCACTGTCACTGCTCTCTGACTCACTAGTTTCCACTACCATCTTCCTGCCCCTCTTTTGACTTCCACCAGCTGAAGGTTTCACTGCCTGGTCCCTCTTCCTTACTTCAGGAAGTTTCACCTTCTCAAACTTCTTATCCTTCCCTGTACCCAGGCCGCCTTCCACTTTGCCATTTTCCTTTGTATTCTTACTAGATCCAGCAACAAACTCAGTGTTCATCCCAGCTCCTGCCGAAGGTTCTGATGCTGTGGACCCTTTACCCATATTAGCTTGAGATGCCATGGCAGCAGCAGTTCCGGAATTAGTATCCGGCTGAGGATTTCCAGTACGGTTCCAAGCTGCAGCAGAAGGAACAGGTTGTGCATTTAAATCATAGGCAATGAAAGGCTTCAAGCAACTCTGACAACGAAGTGCTCTATTCATTATACTCTGGTAGTACTGATATCTGATGCCACAGAAAGGGCATATGGTCCAGAAAGTCTGGCTGCTTGAGAATGAAGGTGCTTGTGGCTGATTTATGTCATTGAACTGGGTGGAGGTAGTATTTGTTGAAACCCCAGGTTGCTTTTTAGTGAATGAAGGCCTGTTGGACTGCTGCACAGGTCTCATAGAGGCAGTTCTGAAACCAACTCCTCTTTTCATGTTATGGAGAGCCCGTTTGTCTCGATCTGATAATGTTCTATGTGCTTCTACGACAAGCTTAAATGCAGCTTCAGCACCTCCAAACTTGTTCTTATCGGGATGAAGTAGAAGAGCAAGCTTCCGGTATTGTTTCTTGATAACTGAATCATCTGCTGCGGGCTCTACTTGAAGAATTCTATACCAGTCCGTCTCCCCATTGACCTTAGTCCCTGCAGCGCAATGCACCTCACAGACGGTTAACATCTGGGAGACATTTTCAAGGTCTGGAAACAACTGCTGGGCCTTGAGCACCATCTTTTGTGCCCCAGTGAAGTCTCTGTTATGCAACTTGTTTTCTGCAATCTCTTTGGCTCTGATAGCTTCTTGCTTGTTGCACTCCATGGCGACTCAAATATTAGATGAATGTCCTTGATAACCTTCGACTGATTTGCAAGGATCTAATAGCTAGCTTCCATATTTCATGATATGCAACCACACCTATTCACCAAAAAGGAGTGATGCAGTGAATTCCTACGTGTAATGATTACCAGTATCTGATATCACAAACTTGCATTTATTCTATGAAATCAGTCCATGAACATGATGGGAAGAAAGTCTTCTTCACATAAAAAGAAAGAACAAATACAAAGTATGTATCTGCAACAAAAATTCATTAAACATTACATTTTAACATAGGTTCCCACTTCACATATAAATCACAGCAAAGACAAGGATATCTAGGTTATAAAACTATCAACACCTTACTCTAGCAGAAGTGGAGTAGGAAGCAGTAACAAGACCCAGGGCCAACGCAGCATAGGCTCTTAGTAATTATGTCAGAAATAATACAGTAGATTGGACATACAAGATGCAACTGCATCACATTCAACTGTACCAATTCAATTTAAAACCAGAGAATGTTGAAACAAATAGAAACATCAAATATTAATAGAAAGAAGCATCATGTAGGCCACCAATGACTACAACTTCCTCAGCATGACACTTATGCAACAACAAACAGGCCACACTAACCAAGAAAAAGGAGGGCTGATTAGCAAATACTAGGCAACATTGTCTATACATCCTAGATAAGTCATGGCTTTTTGAGTTACCTTATCATTATATTGGGAAAGTAGAATAAGAATTCAAGAAAATCATTAAATTACAGGCTAAGTAGGAATTCAAGCCAATATCAATACATGTCTCTCACATGTTTACATAAAAATCTAATAACGAAACCAAAAGGTGTGATCCTTACTGTATTCACACTTTGCATAACATACACATTTTTGTGTATAACTTTGTAAGTCATATACTATGCAGCAAACATAAATTTCACCTCGCACATTTCTCTCTTAAGCCTCCACTAACTGAGAAATAGTACAAAAGGATCATCAAATCTTACAAGATATTGGTGTGAATACTTGCCCCTAGGAGCTAGCCCCCACTCCAGACACTTGGTCGTCATACAACACAGCTATAGGAGGATCCAAATCTGAAGGCACTGAATTTGAAAGGAACATTTGAGTCTCAAAACATATTGACATGTGTCCTCAGGGATTGAGAACTCATGGATTTTCTGGGAGGATAGAGATGAAAATACCACAATTAATGTCATGGGTGAAGCTCACAGATGGATGAGTTCCTGCATTAGGATGAACAATACTGTTGACTGCCGTCGATGGTGTGAGTGTGCACGAATCCATTAACCTCTATGAGGTGAAACTGCTTATCCGGCTCAAGGAGAGACGTAACTGAAGATTCTCAATGCTAGATTGAGGAGGGGGGCAAATCTCAGGCGTAATGTGCAGAAATCATATTGGATCTCATAGCAAATTCTCAAAGGTTCTACTTACACATTTGTAAAAGGTAAACTGTATTTTTTTTTTGTTTGCTAAGTAAATGCATAAAGGCTATCAAACTGAGGCATATTACTCTTACAGAAACAGAATATTTTGCAACAGAGTAAAGATAAGCCTCTTGCTTTTTGAACTATTTAGTCGGTTTCTTAGCTCTGGTCAGATATTTCAGATGTGACAACAGCCCTAGTAACTTGTGGTATGTATACAGACCTTTGTGTCGATTACACTTAGCCATTGACTAAGCATTGTGATAAAAAAAAAGCTGATATTTTCTAGCAACCCGGACTTACCACGAGAAAACCAAACACATTGAGGTAGATTGCCACTTCGTTGGAGAGGCAGTTATAAGCAAACAGATTTGTAATCCTTATAATCGTTCTGAAGGCCGGACAACTAATTTATTTACAAAGTTGCTGGTGTCTATCGGACTTTTTGCTTATGTAACAATCTGAGCATGCATGACATATATGCTCCAATGATACCAGGGGAATGTAAGAGCTGTCAAACTTAGTGTGTCAATACTTATTAGTTATGTGTAGTCATTTAGTCCCACGATAGTTGTATACTAATGAGACCCTCATATAAAGATGCTAAATCATCTTTAATAAATTATCCATTGAGTTGAGCCTCCTATCCAGCAGGAGTAAAATATTAGCAATAGGTTCATACTTTTTGCTTGGAGGGGGGGAAATTGCAGTTCCTCTTGGCCACACTTCTATAATCTCCATAATTCATCTTCAACCTATTTGTTAAGTGTTAAATTAGAACTATTAGTTAGTGGGCTTTAGTCCCACATTGCTTAGAACAATAGGAGAAGGGATATCCTCTCCTATATATATATATATATATATATATATATGTGTGTGTGTGTGTGTGTGTGTGTGTGTGTGTGTGTGTGAATATCAATAAAACTATCCTATTATCCCAACTCTACATGGTATCAAAGCCAAAACCCTAGCCGTCATCCACAACCCCCCCCCTCTCCACAAATTCTAGCCCCTACCCCGCTGCTGCCCCCCCACCTGCCGAACGTCCCCTCTGTCAACCCCCCCCCCCCCCCCCCACTTGCTGCTGCTGCTGCCAGTCGCCTCCCTCCCCCCCCCCCCCCCCCACCCTGTCAGCGACCCCCCCCCCCCTCCTGTCAACCCCCCCCCCCCCCCCAAGCACACACCTTCCATGGATCAAGTGCAAAATCCTAACCCTTGCTTCTTTCCACCGGCCGCCACCCAACCACTCCAAACCCTAACCTAGCTTCCAAAAAAACAACAAAAACAATTATTGGGATTCTCCGAGGGTAAACACTTTGTTGTTTGCTTGGAACCTCGGACTCTCAAACAATTGACTTGGGATTCTCAGAGGGTAAACATTTGGTTTGTTTGCTTGGAACCTCCGACTCTCAATGTTAAATTCAGATATTTAACAAAGAGCAAACATATGGTTGTTTTGCATAAATCTTTGTTTCTTTCCTAGATCTTCTCAGGATCTAACAGAGGATAACTTGGGTTCTCTCTCTGTCCTGGCTTGTGTGATCCACATTCTCTGCTTCCTATGTGCGTGCCGGTTCTGGCTACGTTTCTAGCGCATTGGCAGAGTTGATGTGATTATCCAGTTAAAAAGATCAAATCGACAGTCGAATCCAGAATCCTGAAGGATGACAGACACTACGACGAATAGCAGTTTCACGGACACTAGTGTCGACAACGCAATAACGGGACCAGCAGGCACTAGCACGACGATTTCCTCAATTCGACTTGTCGATCAACGTTTGGAAATACCAGAAGGCTACTCGACATGGAGAAAGAAGGTCAAGAAGACGCTTCGAGGAATGCGAACATCTGACTGACAACCCTCCAGCAAAGAATGATCTCATATTTGAACAATGGAAAACAGATGATAGTCGACTATTTACACAGTTGATGAATTTAATGAAACCATCATTGGAAGACGTGGTTCAAAATACAGACTCCGTGAAGAAATTATGGAAAGTCCTGACGGCGGCGTTTGATAAAAAACGCAATTTGTCTCGTACCTATGACTCGGTCGTTGGTGTATACCGAGCTAATCAGGAAGACAAATCTCATAAGGACCATTTTCGGACCTTTAAGGCTATGTGGGATGAGATCGACTGCGTATTACCTCTTATGACGGATATTAATGAAGCAAGGGCTCAACTTGAGCAGCTTCATATCATGGCTTATCTTGTCTCTCTACGTCCTGATGCGGACTCTGCTCGCTCTCAGATTATTGCTGGATCTGAAGTTCCATCTCTGCTGGAAGCACACTATCGTGTCCTTCGGACAGCAAAAGTCATTGAGACTACTCCAGGTGTTACTCCTGCCGATCGATCTACTCTTGGTGCTGCTCGTACAAAATTTCGTAGTGGTCGTGGTGGTCGTTGTGGTCGTAGTAGCCGAAATGCTGGTCGCGATGGAGGACGTGGCAATGGTGGTCGTGATAGAGGAAGATCGCGCACATGTTTTAATTGTGGTTAGCTTGGCCATTTCTACTGGCAGTGCACTAAATCACCTGCTGTTAATATCACAACTGAGGCTCCTGATGATGGTGTCCAATCTGTTCAGAAGACTTCAGACTCCTATATAGAGTTTCTTGATTTCCAGGCTCAACGTCGTGGTGAAGCTTCTACGTCTGGATCAACAGTCGGATAATCAGCAGCATGTATAGTAAAGCCAAAGCAGTAGGTAATTAACTCTGGTGCGTCTGCTCACATGACAGGTATGATACATAATTATGTCCATGTCCGTCGTATTTCTGGCATTACTGTTGCCAATGGAGGTTCCCTAACAGTCCAAGGACGTGGAAGTGCCAATCTTTCTTCCGGACTGTCGTTCAATTCTGTATTGCTTATACCTGGGAACCCGTTCAGCTAATGCTTAATTTCAATTAGTCAAATTACTCGTGAACTGCATCGATCGGTAACATTTTTCTGATGGTTGTGTTTGTAGTGCCCCGCTCCGCGAAGGCACTAGATAGACAGAAAGATCGAATTGCTGGCTCTGCAACAGAAGACGATTGATTTGGGTGAGTGGACGAAGTCACATTTGCTGATTCGCTTACGCCTAATAAGAATCTGAGTTTTTGATTGAATGCTATTGTTAATAACAAGATAGTAAATCATTGAGTATGCTTATAAGAGAATCAACATGTTGCTATGCTAAGAACAAGAAAAGAGATAACATGTATGCTAAAGAAAGAATTGATGCCTGCTAATAAGAAACGAACTGATGCATGTATGCTAAAGAAAGATTATTGCCTGATAAAAAGAAATGAACTGTTGCCATGTTAAGTCAAACAAGATGCCTGCCATGTTAAACAAGTTAGAGATATTGACTCAAAAGAGAGAACTATTGTCATGTTAAATAAGAAGAGAAAAGAGATTGCTCACATGTCCTGAATTCGTATGCTTGCAAAGAAAGAATGTTTATGCTTAATCTGAACATAACTACTATCATGTTTCAAAGAAATGAATAATTGCTTGTCCTTCAAATATGCTCTGAATGCTAGACATGTACAGCCGAACTTGTATATGTTGCAAAGGAAAAGAATTATGTAGGAGCTTCGGCTCTGAGATCACAGAAAAGAAAGAAGGCAGAGTCATAGCTCTGTTGTTACAAAGAAAGAAAGCAGAGTCAAAGCTCTGTTGTTACAAAGAGAGAAGGTAGAGTCATAGCTCTGTTGTTACAAAGTTTAACATAGAGAAAGATGAACCATTGCCCTCCAAGAGTACATCTGCTAGATGTAGTATTTATGCATTGGTCTCGGACAACTTGTATACAAGGTCACTAGATCTCTCGACGGTTTCCAGGGCGTTGGGAGCCGATCGGCCTAGGAGAGATTGTCTAGACACCTAGAGATGCAGGAGACCTCGGGTGTTGCATCAATGTCCTTAGCGACGAGCTGAACCCAAGAGTCACAGCGGCTAATCATGGATTTTTCATGGACCATCATATAGATAAGTGTGGATTGGTGTAGAGCTGAACTGGAGAGTCACAGCTGCCAATCGGTCTGCATGTGTCTATCACATGTTTTGCAAAGAGCTAACGATGCAGAGACGAACAGAGAACAATGTTGGTTTTATCATTTTATGCTAATCCTTGTCTTATGCAGGGATAGACGGTCGGCTATGGTAAGAATCACTTAAAAGTTATGCATATGTATTGCTTAAGTCTTTGACATAAATTGTTTGCAGAGATTGATCCATTGCAAAGAATTGCTATGTTCCACTAAAGAAGAGATGTAATATCGTGCTTATAATTGTCCCTAAGAATTACTTGAACAGAGAAATGATTATGCTCATGAAACACGCTGCGCACTGCACATGAAACGAATAGTCATCGTGCTTGAATTGAATAGTCTCTTGTATGCTTGAATGAAATGAAATGAATTGTGGCTTTTCAAATATGTTTTCAAAGAATGTAAACTGACTCTGTATGCATGAAATGAATATAGGTAAAAGTAGCATTATCATATCACAAGAAACGTTTTCTCACTAAATGAACAGTGATCGTTTCAGACAAATGTAGCTCTTTATTCACAATCACCAGTATGCTGATATACTGACCCATCATCAGTCTGCATGCAGGTGCAATATGCATCGAGAAGGATAGTCCGAAGCGATAGCCCGTGCCTCATCCTCAGGAGCCAGAAATCAGAAGAGATGCCAAGAGATGACATCTGTTGCAAGAGTTAGTTTTGTATATAAAGGGATGTAACGTATGGGAACAGAATCATTGTAATCTGTATAGTTCTGAGAGAATGTAACATTGTATCAGAGAGAAATGAGAGCTTGAAATCTGTTCAAATGAAATCAATAAAGAGAATTGTTTCTTGTTGCCATTGTGTTCAATACATGTATTCTGAAATATGTCCGTTGCTGCTTCAATTATTTGCAATATGTTTCTCTGCGTATTGTCAACCTTGTCTATCTTGTCTTGCTTCAGGTCTTGGCCTTGTGCAAGCGCAATTTAGGCTTGCACGACATTACGCCTTAGCGAGGACGATCGGTCTCAAAGAGTCCGAAGCGAGGACGAAAGAACTCTGCGGGATCGGGGCGTGACAAAGTGGTATCAGAGCAACACGATCATCTGGCCAATTTTGGTTCAATTGAATTCGAAGATGTTCTCCTGATCAAAATTTTCTTGCCTTTTTGATATCATCAATGAGATGAACGTTCCATACAATAAGTCCGTAAATATTTCTATGATGCCGACATATGTTTTATTGATTTGAATGATTGAGATTGAAATGCTTTATTGAACAAGAGTTTTGATATGATCTGAATTGTGATTTCATGGATTGATGATGACGAGGGATGAGGACTATCGCTGCTAAGGATATCGTAAGTTTCTCCTTAAGTTTCGAGGACGAAACTTCTTTTTGGTGGGTAATTATGTAGTGCCCCGCTCCGCGAAGGCACTAGATAGACAGAAAGATCGGATTGCTGGCTCTACAACAGAAGACAATTGATCTGGGTGAGTGGATGAAGTCTCATTTGCTGATTCGCTTACGCCTAATAAGAATCTGAGTTTTTTATTGAATGCTATTGTTAATAACAAGATAGTAAATCATTGAGTATGCTTATAAGAGAATCCACATGTTGCTATGCTAAGAACAAGAAAAGAGATAACCTGTATGCTAAAGAAAGAATTGATGCCTGCTAATAAGAAACGAACTGATGCATGTATGCTAAAGAAAGATTGTTGCCTGATAAAAAGAAATGAACTGTTGCCATGTTAAGTCAAACGAGATGCCTGCCATGTTAAACAAGTTAGAGATATTGACTCAAAAGAGAGAACTATTGCCATGTTTAATAAGAAGAGAAAAGAGATTGCTCATATGTCTTGAATTCGTATGCTTGCAAAGAAAGAATGTTTATGCTTAATCTGAACATAACTACTATCATGTTTCAAAGAAATGGATAATTGCTTGTCCTTCAAATATGCTCTGAATGCTAGACATGTACAGACGGACTTGTATATGTTGCAAAGGAAAAGAATTATGTAGGAGCTTCGGCTCTGAGATCACAGAAAAGAAAGAAGGCAGAGTCATAGCACTGTTGTTACAATGAAAGAAAGCAGAGTCATAGCTCTGTTGTTACAAAGAGAGAAGGCAGAGTCATAGCTTTGTTGTTACAAAGAGAGAAGGCAGAGAGAAAGATGAATCATTGCCCTCCAAGAGTACATCTGCTAGATGTAGTATTCATGCATTGGTCTCGAACAACTTGTATACAAGGTCACTAGATCTCTTGACGGTTTCCAGGGCGCTGGGAGCCGATCGGCCTAGGAGAGATTGTCTAGACACCTAGAGGTGCAGGATACCTCGGGTGTTGCATCAATGTCCTTAGCGACGAGCTGAACCCAAGAGTCACAGCGGCTAATCATGGGTTTCCCATGGACCATCATATAGATAAGTGTGGATTGGTGTAGAACTGAACCGGAGAGTCACAACTGCCAATCGGTCTGCATGTGTCTATCATATGTTTTGCAAAGATCTAACGATGCAAAGACGAACAGAGAACAATGTTGGTTTTATCATGTTTATGCTAATCCTTGTCTTGTGCAGGGATAGACGGTCGGCTATGGTAAGAATCACTTAAAAGTGATGCATATGTATTGCTTAAGTCTTTAACATGAATTGCTTGCAGAGACTGATCCATTGCAAAGAATTGCTATGTTCCACTAAAGAAAAGAGATGTAATATCGTGCTTATAATTGTCCCTAAGAATTGCTTGAACAGAGAAATGATTATGCTCATGAAACACGCTGCGCACTGCACATGAAACGAATAGTCATCGTGCTTGAATTGAATAGTCCCTTGTATGCTTGAATGAAATGAAATGAAATGAATTGTAGCTTTTCAAAGATGTTTTCAAAGAATGTAAACTGACTCTGTATGCATGAAATGAATATAGGTAAAAGTAGCAAGATCACATCACAAAAAACATTTTCTCACTAAATGAACAGTGATCGTTTCAAACAAATGTAGCTCTTTGTTCACAATCACCAGTATGCTGATATACTGACCCACCATCAGTCTGCATGCAGGTGCAATATGTATCGAGAAGGATAGTCTGAAGCGATAGCCCGTGCCTCATCCTCAGGAGCCAGAAATCAGAAGAGATGCCAAGAGATGACATCTGTTGCAAGAGTTAGTTTTGTATATAAAGGGATGTAATGTGTAATGACCCGCTCCGCCCTAGCGGAACGCCGATTCAAACGGCAAGTGCAACGACTCGAACGAGCCATCGACCCGAAGAGTTGGCATCGACCTGATGAAGAATCGATGCAAGGCTTACATTGGCCCGTCAAGAGAAATCCAGACTTAGACTTTCAAAGGCGCGCTCGGAGTATCGCTCGGCCGATGCGAACATCGCTAAGGTGGGTGGCTCCGATGAACCCGTCTTTGCTTAGCCTAGACACATAACAATATGGACACTATTGCTAGAATCGCTAGCCGATAATACCGCGCATGCTAATAAATGACCCAACGCACCTAGCTAAGGGAATAATCCCAACATGTATGCTCATATAGAATATGGAAAGGAACTTGGAAAATGTGAGAACTCTCGCACCGCACTCCACGCTCGTGCTAAGGCTCAAGCTTACGTGCAAGTCCCTTATGCGTTCAACAATGAAACAATGAATGGTTTACAACAATAAAAACGGAAGACTATCAACATAGTCGTTCCGAGTAGAGTATAGCAACATTGAAAGACTATGGGACCGATGGGTCGCCAAGGCGACTCCCGTACGAGGAGTTGCAAAAATGTATGAATGAATGAATGAACGAATAAGTGAATGAATGAATCGACGAATGAATAAATGAATATGTAAATGAATCAATGAACGAACGGACAAGTGAAAGAAAGAAAAGAAAATGAATAAAAAGATAAAAAGAAAGGAATGGTTAGCGACAGGTATGACGGGCACGTGCAACGGGACTCGCTACCCGCGCTCCACGGACGCCAACCTGGTCGATAACGCATTATGGCTAAGGGTTAGCCTACGGCTCGGAGACAGCCGTTAAGTTAAAAAGGACAAATAATACGAAATGGTCGTAGACAATCCCCTCGTATACGGAAGGTGGAAGATATAAGGGATTTCCGCGGCATGATCAAAGGGAGGATCGTGGCCGGCCTAGGCGGAAATCAAAGGGGGCTTACGGGTTGCCTGGGTGTGGGCTTGGTCACCCGGGGGACGTAAGTGCAGTGTATTTCAAGACACTATCAACGTGTACCAGCCCGCACGCTCCGAATAGTTGCGAAATACCAAGGAAAAAAGGTCCAAAATGGCTTGTGGTGCCAGCGACCGGTGCATATAGATTAAATGGGCTTTGCTGGTGGCAATCCATGTGCAAGTCCTTGCATTGAAATCAAAGTAGTCTAAGTTAACTAAACAAAGCGCCCTCTGAACAGGCTTGAAAATGTAACACACCAAATGATAAAGAGTACTTCGTGCAAAGGAGTTAGAAAACACGTCTACGACGTGCTAGGCCTGAGGCAGGGACACGCCCTTGACATTGAATGCTTACGTAAATCACGATGAGTTATTACATATGAATTGTTGACTAACTTGGTTTACTTTGGACAGGGAAGGTCGGACGGTAAGTATGGGTAAGTCGTGCATGTAATTCCATGCGACACTTGTATTCGGCAACACGAGATAGGCTATGAAATATGCCATGTAAATGATCCTAAGGCAAGATTAGAAAGACAATGAATGATAGACGGTGCACAAAAGTAAATAGAACGTGTTTGGTAATGATAGCATTGTAGGCGAGCTAGCCTCCCCACCAGTGCATAACAATGTACTGATAACCCCACAGTCTGCTTGCAGGATGCAGGAGACGACGGCGGGTGCGGAGCTTCCATCGAACGTGTTAAGGCGCGGAGCCAACTCTGGGGCCTTTGAACGTTGCAAGAAGCTGAAGCACCCTATACAGGACATAATGTATCGGAACATCGCCATGAATCATTCCATCTTGTAAGCCACTTGGCACGCCTTTTATGTTTCAGAGAGAGAGAGAGAGCTTGAGCGATTTGTAATATCGGCCTAGCGCCGCTTGTAAACTTCTTGAAAATCAATAAAGAGTTTGAATTTGCTTCAACTTGTGTTCATTTACTTTCCGCAGTAAATGGGAACACTCTGTGCGACTCTGTAGCCTAGCTCAAATCGGCCGTTTCTAGACTTAGCCTTGCACAGGCGCAACCTAGG
The DNA here is from genome assembly GCA_029216955.1 of Iris pallida. Lineage (NCBI taxonomy): Eukaryota > Viridiplantae > Streptophyta > Magnoliopsida > Asparagales > Iridaceae > Iris > Iris pallida. The sequence goes on along the minus strand of JANAVB010024800.1, from coordinate 9,934,735 downwards.
TCCGTGCGGCATCACGCCTTAGCGGGGACGATCGCTCCTGCGGGAGCGGGGCGTGACATAATGTATGGGAACGGGATCATTGTATTGTAGTCTGTAAAGTTCTGAGAGAATGTAACATTGTATTAGAGAGAAATGAGAGCTTGAAATCTGTTCAAATGAAATCAATAAAGAGAATTGTTTCTTGTTACCATTGTGTTCAATGCATGTATTCTGAAATATGTTCGTTGCTGCTTCAATTATCTGCAATATGTTCCTCTGCGTATTGTCAACCTTGTCTATCTTGTCTTGCTTCAGGTCTTGGCCTTGTGCAAGCGCAACTTAGGCTTGCACGACATCATGCCTTAGCGAGGACAATCGGTCTCAAAGAGTTCGAAGCGAGGACGAAAGGACTCTGCGGGATCGGGGCGTGACAGTGTTTTTCAGGACCTGAAAACTGGAAAGACTGTTGGTAAAGAGCATGTGGCTGGAGGCTTGTACCTGTTTGACGTACCTTCTTCCGTTGTTTGTGCCAGCGTGAAACTCGATCCTTTCGAGTTACATTGTCAGTTAGGCCATCCATCAACCCAAGCTCTCCAGAAAATGTACCCTTCTTTAGATATCCCAGCTTCCTTTCAATGTGAGTCGTGTAGTTTAGCTAAGCATTACCGGGTTCCCCATTCGGTGAGTCACAATAAAATTACATCTGCTACTTTCGAGCTGGTGCATTCTGATGTATGGGAACCTTGTCCGGTTGAATCAATAATAGGTTTTAAGTACTTTGTTACATTTGTTGATGATTATTCACGTGTCACTTTTGTTTATCTGATGAAAAATCGTTCTGAATTATTTAAATTTGGTACAATTTTTATGCCGAAATAAAAACACAATTTGGTGTTCCAATTAAAAATTTTCGGAGTTACAATGGTCGTAGGTATTTATCTCGTAAACTCGATAGTCATCTGGCCCGCAATGGCATCATCCACCAAACTTCTTGTTCGTACACACCACAACAGAATGGTGCGGCCGAGCGCAAGAATCGCCATCTCTTGGAAATAACATGTGCTCTTATGTTTCAAGCACGTACTCCGAAGAGATTTTGGTCGGATGTTTCTTACCGCTTGTTATCTTATTAACCACATGTCATCGTCAGTTTTCAATGGTAATACTCCTTTTTCTAGACTATATCCCAGACGACAGCCATTTCCTCTGCCCCTCTGAATTTTTGGTTGCTTATGCTATGTTCGGGACATCCGACCGACTCTTTCTAAATTAGATCCTAAGGCAATACAATGTATTTTTCTTGGATATCCTAAAGATCGGAAAGGATATCGGTGTTTTTTCCTTCTTGAAGAAATATTTTTCACTCGAAATGTTACCTTTGTTGAAACCGAATTTTCTCCAACTCCACAAACGACGGATTCGGTTGCCCAAGTTTATCCAGAAGCGGATTTCTTGCTATTTCCTGATCAAACACAACAGTCCTCCGTACGGGTGCCCTCCCTTACCGAGCAAGTCACCAGGTCTGATGGTCCACATACATCGATTCAAATGCCGACGTCACCAGCACAAACATCGCCACTGATGCCTACAGAGTCTTCCTCCTCTGGGCTCTACTGATTCGCCACCGCCTATTCCACCAGCAGCTCCGCCTATTCCACCAGCCGATACCCCTTCTCCACCGGCAGTTCGTCCTCGTCGTGCATGTCGTGATCATCCCTTGTATGTTGACAGCTACAAAGGACTTACAAGTCACACTCAATCTCTGGTGGCTACTATTGATGGAATTCAGATTCCAAAAAACGCTGAGGGTCTCAAACATCCCGGTTGGCGTGCTGCTATAAACGAAGAGATTAAAACTCTCCGGAAGAATCATACTTAGGACTTACTTAATATACTCCCGATAAACAGGCAGTAGGTTGCAAATGGGTTTTCACTATCAAGGTGAAACAGGATGGCTCTCTTAATGGCCTAAAGGCTCGTCTGGTGGCCAAAGGCCATTCTCAGACCTATTGTGAGGAATATTTTGAGACCTCTCCAGTTGCCAAAATGACATTTGTTTGTGTACTGTTGGCCTTGCGGTTCGCTACAACTGGCCATTGCTTCAGCTAGATATCAAAAAATACTTTCCTCCACGGGGATCTTGATGAAGAAGTATATGTGATGCAACCTCCCGAGTTCGTTGCAAGGGAGGGTAAAGTGTGTCACTTGCGGAAGGCCCTCCATGGTCTAAAACAATCACCTCGTGCGTGGTTTGATCGATTTACATATGTGGTTACTCAATTTGGTCTATGTCAATCAAAGAAGGATCATTCGGTATTCTACCGACAGACATCAGCTGGAATGATACTACTTGGTATCTATGTTGATGATATTGTAATCACTGGAGATGACAGCCAGGGTATTACAAGCCTCAATAAGTTTCTGGGAGAACAATTTCAAACCAAGGATATGAGATCCTTGAACTATTTCTTGGGCATTGAGGTCACACGAAGTAAGCGGGACATTGTAATGTCCCAGACGAAGTATGTACTGGACATACTAAATGATGCAGGCATGATGCAAGCCAAGGGAGCAACCTCACCTATGGATCCAGGGACAAAGTTACTTCCAGACGAAGGGGTCCTAATGATCAATCCAGATCAGTATCGTCAAGTAGTTGGAAAACTCAACTACTTGGCGGTCATGACTCGTCCGGACATTTCTTTCACAGTGAGTGTTGCATGTAGATTTATGGCTTCTCCAAGAGCTCCACTCTGATAGGCAGTTCTCAGAATCCTATGTTATATAGTCAAAAATCCAGAAAAATGAATTCGGATGGAGAATTATGGACACTCGTATTGACTGTTTTACTGATGTTGACTGGGGAGCAAGCCTGACAGATAGACGATCTACATCTGGCTACTCAGTATTTATTGGCGAGAATCTAGTGTCATGGAAGAACAAGAAACAAAATGTGATAGCACGCTCAAGCTCAGAAGCAAAATATCGAACCATTGCTCATGGCTTATCAGAGGTATTACATATGAAGCATCTTTTACAAAAACTGGAAGAAGACGCAGAATCTCAAACGGGAGATCTATGGTGTGATAACCAATCTGCTATCCATATTGCCACCAACCCATTATTTCATGAAAGGACGAAACATATTGAAATTGATATCCACTTTGTTCGTGGTGAGTATACAAAAGGAGTGATAAAATTTCAACATGTGAGGATCGACGACCAGATAGCTGATATCTTCACAAAAGCTCTTTTGGGTCCTCGGGTTCAATATCTATGTAACAAGCTGGGCATGATTGACATCTATACTCCAGCTTGAGGGAGGGTGTTAAGTGTTACATTAGAACTATTAGTTAGTGGGCTTTAATCCCACATTGCTTAGAACAATAAGAGAAGGGCTAGCCTCTCCTATATATGTGTCTCTCAATATCAATAAAACTATCATATTGTTCCAACTCTACACTATTTCTCGTCTTCATTAATCTTCTTTTTATATCAATGATTCTCCAATTTTTCTTCCCCCCCCCCCCCAGGTCTCTCTCTCATGTTTCTTCTCCAGATCAATATCTGCTTTGCTTGTTCTAATTTTCTGCTGCAACTATATAGAGAAAGAGTTTAACTTTTGCTTTTTGTTAAGTATATTACTAATATTAGTAGTAGGCTTTAGTCCCACATTACCTAGAACAAAAGTGAGAAGGGTTAGCCTCTCCTACATATTTGTAGCTCCTCTTTATTAATAAAGTTATCCCATTATTCTAATCTCTACATGGTATCAGAGCCAAAACTCTAGCTGTCACCCACCCCACCCAACCCCCTCCCCTCCCTCTCCACAAAACACGAGTTCCCCACCCCACACACCCCGTTGCTGCCCACCCCCCCACCCCCCCCGCTGCCTGTAGCTGCCCCCACCCCCGTCAACCGCCCCAACCCTGTTCAGCCCCCCCACCCTCACCCCTGTAAACCCCCCCCCCCCATTTCATGGATCAAGGTCCAAACCCTAACCCTAGATCATTCCACGTAGCCGCCGCCAACCCCCTCAAAACCCTAACATGTTTCTAAAAAAAATTGGATTTCTCAGAGGGTAAACATTTTTTTTGTTTGCTGGAACCCGGGACTCTCCACAATTGACTTGGGATTCTCGGAGGGTAAACATTTTGTTTGTTTGCTGGAACCTCTGACTCCCAATGTCAATTTCCGAAATTTAAGAAAAAGCAGACAAGCATTTGTTTTGCATGAATCTTTGTTTCTTTCATTGATCTTCATATCAGGATCTAACAGAGGGTAACTTGGATTATCTCTCTGACTTGGCTTGTGTGATCCACTTTCATCTCTGCTTTCTATGCACGTGCCGGTTTTGGCTACGTCTCTAGCGCATTGGTAGAGTTGATGTGATTATCAAGTTGAAAAGATCAAACAGACAGTCGAATCATGAATCATGAAGGATGATGGACACTACGACGAATAGCAGTGCTACATATACTAGTGTCGGAAACACAATGGCGGGACCAACGGGCACTAGCACGACGATTTCAACGATTCGACTTGTTGATCGACGGTTGGACGGACCAGAAGGGTACTCGACATGGCGGAAGAAGGTCGAAAAAACGCTTCGGAGAATGCGGTTGTCCAAACATCTGACTGACAACTCTCTAGCATAGAATGATCTCATATTTGAGCAACAGTAGACAAATAATAGTCGACTGTTTACACAGTTGATGAATTCAATAGAACCATCAGTGGAAAACATGGTTCAGAATACGGATTCCGTGAATGAATTATGGGAAGTTCTGGCAGCGACGTTTGATGGAAAACGTGATTTGTCTCATATCTACGACATGATCGGTGTATACAGAGCAAATCAAGAAGACAAATCTCATAAGGACCATTTCTGGGCCTTTAAAGCTATAACTGATGAGATCGACCACGTATTACCTCTAATGGCGGATATCAATGAAGCAAAGGCTCAAGTAAGCAACCTCATGTCATGGCATGCGAACTTTGTTCGCTCTCAGATCATTGTTGGATCTGATGTTCTATCTCTGATAGAAGCTCACTATCGTGTACTTCGAACGGCGAAAGTCGTTAAGACTACTTCGGGTGATACTCCTACTAATCGATCTGCTCTTGGTGCTACTCGTGCTGGATTTCGTCGTGGTCGTGATAGACGACGTGGTGGCCGAAATGCTGATCGTAATGGAGGACGAGGCAATGGCGATCGTGATAGTGGAAGACTGCGCACATGCTTCAACTGTGGTCAGCATGACCATTTCCTGTAGTAATGTCGTAAAGCTCATGCTGTCAATGTTACATCAGATGCTCCTGATGATGGCATTCGATCTGTTCAGATGACTGAAGGGTCATATACAGATTTTTTTGACTTTCAAGCTCAAAGTAGTGAAGCATCCACATCGAGATCCACAGCGGGTACTCGGCAGCATGTATAGTCAGGTTGAAGCAATAGGTGCTTGACTCTGGTGCATCTGCTCGCATGACTGGCGATGTGTAGTGCTCCGCTCCTCGCAGTTTACTATGTAATACCCACGACTCGATGACTCAGTCTCGAACCGAGTATTTGGGAAAACCTTTGCCAGTATCAATTGATCGCGGATGAAATGCAATGAACCTTTCCAATTGATGAATTGGCTTCTACTGAAATGAATCCAAGAGTTTTGTGGGATGTTTTCTTTCGCTGCTTGGTTTTAATGAATGCGTTTTCGTATTGGTTTTCGATAATTGGTTTTCATTGTTCGCTTTAATCGCATTTCGCATTCATTCCGAATCTTGAGAGAAAGAGACCGAAGTATGCTAATCAACTGTTGGTGCAAATGTAGGACGCGTGAATGTTCGTGAACGGCACGTGAAGTACCTCCTTCTCTCAACTAAGATTCATCTTGGTGAGTTGCTCTAACCGGGCTTGCATTTATTTGTACGCCCTAATAAAAATGATCTCTAGTCCACTCTGTCACGCTCCGATCCAGCTAGGGTCGTTCGTCCTCGCTTTGAACCCTGAAAGATCGTTCGTCCTCGCTAAGGCGTGATGTCGTGCAAGCCTAAGTTGCGCTTGCACAAGGCCAGTACCTGCATAAAACAACTAGACAAAGCAAAACACACGCACACAGCATATATAAGCCAACACTGGAGAGAGAGCTTTGAAATGGAAATAGTTCTTTTATTGATAAATTTGATAGAAAATACAAGTACAAAGCTTTGCAAACTCAGAGTGCCTTATCTTGGCTACATGATTCTCTTTAAAACTCTCTTTTGAAAATAGTCGCAATGCCCATACATGATATCCCTTTATAACATGCTTGAAATGTAAAGACACCTTCAAATGAAAAGAAACTTGCGACTGGAGTGAAAATGTAAGAAAGGTTCGAGGCAATCCACAGCCTACTGGGTTAGACGAGCTTTAGTGCCTCACTTAAAATCTTCCCGTCTCCTTTGCTTTCTGAAAAGGATGCCCACAACGTGGGTCAGCACACATCATGTACTGGCGAGCGGCTTTCGTCGAAACTCACAAATATCTGCACTAAGTCAACATGTGAAGCTACATATTTGCTAGTAATCTTTCTACTTGTCTTTGTTCTTTTTAACAATTCATAAGAAACATGACAGTAGAATCATTTCATAGCATTCTTACCCATCGCCGACAGTTATCCCTGCACAAGACAGGTTAGCACAATTCGCATATGATATAAGGTATATTGTTTCACTCTGCATCTCTTGTTAGGTTGCAATGCACTCTGATTTCATAAATTCACCTAACTCTGATTTCATAAATTCACCTAACTATATGTTGGTCCACGGGTCGTTTTTCGTGATTAGCCGCTGTGACACATGGGTTCAGCTCGTCGCTATTTGGACTTGATGCAACACCCGAGGTTTCTTGCACCTCAAAATGTCAAGACAAGTAGAAAAATCACTACCAAATATGTAGCTTCACATGTTGACTTAGTACAGATATTTGTGAGTTTCGGTGAAAGCCGCTCGCCAGTACATGATGTGTGCTGACCCACGTTGTGGACATCCTTTTCAGAAAGCAAAGGAGACAAGAGGATTTCAAATGAGGCACTAAAGCTCGTCTAGTCCAGTAGAGTTGTAGATTGCCTCGAAGCTATCTTACATTTCCAGTCCAGTCGTAAGTTTCTTTTCATTTGAAGGTGTCTTTACATTTCAAGCATGTAATAAAGGGATATCATGTATGGACATTGCGACTATTTTCAAAAGAGAGTTTTAAAGAGAATCATATAGCCAAGATAAGGCACTCTGAGTTTGCAAAGCTTTGTACTTGTATTTCCTATCAAGTTTATCAATAAAAGAACTATTTCTATTTCAAAATTCTCTCTCCAATGTTGGCTTATATATGGTGTGTGCGTGTGTTTTGCTTTGTCTAGTTGTTTTGTGCAGGTACTGGCCTTGTGCAAGCGCAACTTAGGCTTGCACGGCATCACGCCTTAGCGAGGACGAACGATCTCGCAGGGATCAAAGTAAGGACGAACAACCCTAGCGGGACGGGTTGTGACACGATGCAGGTATGATTCACAATTGTCTCGATAGGTCGTGTTTCCAATTTTACTGTTTCCAATGGTGGTTCACTAATCGTTCGTGGACGTAGAAATGCTCGTCTTTCTTCCGGATTGTCACTCAATTCCGTCTTACATACACCTGGAAACCCCTTTAGTTTACTTTCAATTAGTCAGATTACTCGAGACAAGCATTGCTCGGTAACATTTTTTTTCTGATGATTGTGTTTTTCAGGATCTCAAGATTGGAAAGACTATCGGTAACGAGCACGTGACTGGAGATTTGTACCGGTTTGACGTACCTTCTTCTGTTGTCTGTGCCGGCATGAAACTCGATCCTTTCGAGTTACATTGTCAGTTAGCCACTCATTAATCCAAGCTCTTCAGAAAATGTACCCTTCTTTAGATGTTTCTGCTTTCTTTCATTGTGAGTTGTGTAGTTTGGCTGAGCATCATCGGGTTTTCCATCCGGTGAGTCATAATAAACTTGCATCCGCTCCTTTCGAGTTGGTACATTCTGATGTATGGGACCTTGTCCGGTTGAATAAATAATGGATTTTACGTACTTTGTTATATTTGTTGATGATTACTCACATGTCACTTTTGTTTATTTGATAAAAAATCGCTCCGAATTATTTGACATTTGGTGCAATTTTATGTCGAAATCAGAACACAATTTGGTGTTCCAATTAAATGCCTTCAAAGTGACAATGGTCGTGAGTGTGTATCTTGTAAGTTCACTACACATCTGTCCCACAATGCATAATCCACCAAACTTCTAGTCCTTACACACCACAACAGAATGGTGTGGCAGATCACAAGAATCGTCATATCTTGGAAACAACACGTGCTCTTATGTTTCAAACTTTCAAGCACATACCCCCAAGAGATTTTGGCCAGATGCGGTTCTTACAACTTGCTATCTTATTAATCGCATGTCATCGTCAGTTTTCAATGGTACTACTCCTTTTTTTCGGTTATATCCCGACCGAGAGCCGTTTCCTCTCCCTCTCAAGATTTTTGGTTACTCGTGCTATGTTTGGGATACACGACAGCTCTTTCTAAATTAGATCCTAAGGCAATCCAGTGTGTTTTCCTTTAGTATCCTAAAGATCAAAAAGGGTATCGATTTGTTTTCCCTACTTTGAAGAGGTATTTTTCTCTCGAGATGTTACCTTCGTTGAAACCTCGTTTCCTCAACTTCCATAAATTACGGATCCAGTTCCTCGTGTTTACCCAGAAGAGGACTTCTTGTTGTTTCATGTTCAAACACAACAACCCCCCGTAAGGGTGCCCTCCCCTACCGAGCCAGTATCCCGATCCGATGGTCCGTAAACACCGGTTCAGTCAGTGTCACATCGCACGAACGTACATCACAGATGGTGCCCACGATCACAGAACCATCATCCTCTTCTAGTTCCACTGATTCGCCTCCGACTATTCCTCCAGCAGCTCCGCCTATTCCGCCAACACCTCGCCGTGCCTGTCGTAATCATCCCTTGTATGTTAACAACTAGTACAAAGGACTTACCTGCCACACTCAGTCTCTGATGGCTACTATTGATGGGATTCAGATTCCAAAAAATGTTGAGGGTCTCAAATATTCCGACCGGCGTGCTACTATGGACGAGGAAATGAAAGCTCTATGGGAGAACCATACTTAGGACTTAGTCGATTTACCTCCCGGTAAACAGACAGTAGGTTGCAAATGGGTATTCACGATCAAGGTGAAACCGGATGGCACTCTTGATCAGCTAAAGGCTCGTCTGGTAGCTAAAGAATATTCTTAGACCTATGATGAGAATTATTTCGAGACCTTCTCTCCCGTTGCCAGAATAACATATGTTCGTGTCCTTTTGGCCTTGGATGTTCGCTATGACCGGTCATTGCTTCAGCGGGATATCAAGAATGCTTTCCTCCATGGGGATCTTAATGAAGAAGTATATGTGATGCAACCTTCCGGATTCGTTACCAGGGAGGGTAAAGTATGTCATTTGCGAAAGGTCATCTATGGTCTAAAACAATCACCTCGTGCGTGGTTCGGTCAATTTACACATTGTTACTCAGTTTGGCATGTGTCAATCAAAGAATGATCATTCGGTATCCTACCGACAGACATCAACTGGAAGGATACTACTGGGTGTCTATGTTGATGATATTGTAATCACGGGAGACGACGGCCAGGGTATTGCAGGCCTCAAGAAGTTTCTAGAAGAACAATTTCAAACCAAAGATATGGGATCATTGAACTATTTCTTGGACATTGAGGTCACACGAAGTAAGCGGAACATTGTAATGTCTCAAAGAAAGTATATGCTGGACATACTGAATGATGCAGGAATAATGCAAGCCAAGGGAGCAACTTCACCTATGGATCCAGGGCTAAGTTACTTCCAGACGAGGGGGTCATGATGACCAATCCAGATCAGTATCGACGAGTAGTTGAAAAACGCAACTACTTGGCAGTCATGACTCGTCCGGACATCTCTTTCGCAGTTAGTGTTGCAAGTAGAATTATGGTTTCTCCAAGAGTTCCATACTGGCAGGCAGTTCTCAAAATCCTGTGTTATCTAATCAAGAATCTATGAAAAGAAATTTGAATGGAAAATCGTGGACACACTCGTGTTGAGTGTTTTACTGATGTTGACTGAGGTGCAAACCTGACAGATAAACGGTTTACATCTGGCTACTCTGTATTTATTGGCGGAAACTTGGTATCTTGGAAGAGCAAAAAGCATAATGTGATAGCACGATCAAGTTCAGAAGCAAAGTATCGAACCATTGCTTATGGCGCAGTAAAGAGGTTATATATGAAGCATCTTCTACAAGAATTGGGAGAAGAAGCAAGATCGAGCACAACAGATATGTGGTGTGATAATTAATCTGCTATCTATATTGCTACCGATCTTGTATTTTATGAAAGGACGAAGCATATTGAAATCGACATCCACTTCGTCAGTGATGAGTATACAAAGGGGATGATAAAATTTCATCATGTGAGGACCGGTGATCAGATAGCTGATATCTTCACGAAGCCTCTTTTGGGTCCTCGGGTTCAATTTCTATGTAACAAGCTGGACATGATTGACATCTATGTTCCAACTTGAGGGAGGGTGTTAAGTATATTAATAATATTAGTAGTGGACTTAGTCCCACATTGCCTACAACAAAAGTGAGAGGGGTTAGCCTCTCCTATATATATGTAGCTTCCCTTCATTAATAAGGTTATCACATTCTAATCTCTACAATTTTCGACAACTACGCTTGACCTGAAATCAGAATAATCAACGAGACTATAAAATATATCTTGGATGTGCTGAACTTGACAAGTACATCCATAGTGCTCCTTATGAGAGAAGAGTTTGCACTGGGTGGAAGAAGTAATGATTCTTAGACCTTTGGGGGGAGATGTTGAAGCTGTTAGATCTTAAGTTAGGGCAAGAAAATAGGGGAAAGAGACAAAGAAGGATAGCTTGGAAGTGTTGTGAATTCATTTGTGTTGGCTACAAGGTTGTACACAATAAAAAGGTGTTTTTCCTTCAAAAATTATTGATGGTATAACCCCAATGGAAGTAAGGAGAGTTAATGGCATCTGCGGAGAGTGTAAAATAGGGACGCACAGGTATGAGCATTGGAGAAACAAAAACAAAAAAAGATGAAACATAGAGAGGGGGGAGAAAAGGCAGCCATATCTTATACAGGCTAAAACCTGAAGCCAAATCAATGAACGCATACAGTATACAGGAATCAGATTCTACTGCTATCAAACTCAAACTGTGCTCAGCTTGAGAAAGTCCCTTCCCACTGAAGTGCATTAGGACCATACTTTAAAGTACAGTATTAGTGTATAGCAGTTAGCAAGTAACTTCATCATTTGACTCCAATGTTTGTGTAAACTATTCTAAGCATATCCACCTCTCAATCAAAGATTGAAGGCTGATTTGCATGAGGATAACAAAGCAATGCCTACACAATAAAAAGGCAAGGACTCATGACTGCAATATTGTCTCAATGAAGTACAGTAATATGATCAACTAAAGTTCATGGGATAACCTAGCAAGAACTATATGAATGCCATGAGAATCAGAAAGATATATCCTATACGTGATACACAACCCTTTACACATAAGCATATGATGCAGACCTATATCATGGAAGACACAGCCCTAGAAAAATAATGACACTTTTTTGTCCCACGCACAAAAACAACCATGCTAACATACTTAGTACAGATTTTATATGAAACAAGTTACAAGAGCAGCGAAAAAGCAATTATTCTTAAATTTCTGTCTGGTCTACATGTATCCTTTCCTCTGTATGTTAAGGGCAATCTCCTCTCCAACTGAACTTACTAGAAGTAGAAATAGGAAAAAACAGTATAACTCTTCTCACCTAAGTCGCTTATGCAGACGATGATTGTCCTGATGTTCAACTCAAACTGAAATTTTCTAAGACCTGCAAAGGAAAGCACCATATTAATATTATAATATAATACTTCAAGATATGACAGACTCTTATCCATGAAATCTATTGATTCTAGCTACAGCAAGTTATCTAGCCAATAGTTCGTTCGACTTTGTGCGAGATTTTGTATTCTGCGGTTTTTTTCTCTTTGTTTCTTTAGGATTTTCTCTCCTTCTAGTTGACTCTCTGTTTCGTTAATTACCATTAATGAAATGCAGGGGAATTTTTTTCCCACCATTTACTTTGCTCTCAGGAAAATATAATACATCACCTGCATTAATTTTCCAAATAATAGCATCTGAAATCAAGGACTTCTACAAGTTCAAATGCATATGCTAGTCCCACCATTGATCAATCACGGGCCATTCAATCCCTTTGCAGATCAAAAGGGGGCAGAGTGTGCCTTGAAGACAAGACCACAATCTAAGACTTAATAAGAAAAGTTCACATGCATATCAAGTATCATGAAGATCAAAGATTTTTATGACTAAAATAGTAAAATAGTGTATCCTTTGGAGACGTCCTGAAGTCAAGAAACACAACTGTCCAAGTTAATACGGCCACCTGGGAATACTACTTTGACTATCTAAGACTTGTGTACTATAAGCAAGATTGGACCTTAAGACAAAACATAGAGGCCACGTGATTTATTATAATAAAACATAGAGGTCCTACTTCAACTACCTAAGACTTGTCTTGCGTACTATGCCCGAAGTAGTTGTCAACAGAGAGTACAGATGGTTAGCAATATCCCTTTCTATCCTAGTATAATAATCATCAAACACTATATGACCAGTCCCATCTCATACCATGACTCCATACATAACCAAACTACTCTTTTTGCATTAAAAACTTTAGAATGTTGAAAAGAATACTTGGTATTGGTGTTCATTTATTGCTAACGGATGAAAAAGACTCTGCTTGGGGTATCACATCTTTAACTTATCACTTCCATTGTTGGCTTTCTATAACCCTTCTGAATATAAGATACTTACATGGTTTCCAACCTAAGATCATGTTGCAGGGATTTAACCAGAAAGTGTGTTTGCGGAATATATTAACCCCACATGACCCCTCTCTCTATTAGGCTATCTGGCTATATTGTAAAAAATAAAATGGTTGTCTACTACATATGCTTTACCTGCAATCTGCATTAAAAACACTCTAAACAATAAACATAAATCAATAATCAATAATCGTCTTTCTTAGATGTTTCTAATTTTGTATATACCTTGGGGTTGTTTGGTTGCCAGTAATTGGAAATGCATGCAACAGTTGCACCATTTATACCACTTTCAATGTTCGGTATGATGTATATGGTGGAATTTGTGCAATAAATGTTGCATCAACTACGCCAACAACCGTGATTTTTGTTGCAGCCAAAATGACAGGAACATCACTTACGGCACCAGTATTACACCATTTCCTTTCATTCTCTCCACTCGATGTCATAACGTCGCAACCAAACAATATATATGTATTTGCATAAACAAAAGTTGCACCAAAAGCTTCCTAATTACATCTTTCAAACAATGAATTTGTAAATCTTGCTACAAGATTTACATGCAAACAAACATTGTATTCAATATCACTTGAATCAACAAAAGCTACATGCAACAACTGTTGCATGGTATTTCTATTTACGGACAACAAACATCCCTTTAATATTCATGCTTGCATAACCCAGTAGAATCAATCCGAGTCTGCCACTCGTTCTTCGATACCAAACAACGCATACCTTATAAAGGCAATAAAAGAGGATTTAATTCCAAATATAAGAAAAAAGATTTTAATACACACCATATTCATCATAAGGTTTCAAGGGAACCCACCATAATGAGTGCTGGGGTACAATTATGGAAGAAGACCTAAGCATAAACTCATCAAAACTTATGTTGCACGAATAAGACATGAAGCAATACGGACACGACAATACAAATACATCACCATTTTTGACTTGTCATAGTGTATTTGGAGTTATGTGTGTCTGATAGGCTTATGACAAGTCTAAGACATGACAAGGTTTTTTTGGAGTGTTCGCGCCTCCTAGATCAAATACCAACCTAAAATAGATAAATTATCCTCTAAGGGTATACCAAGAAAGATATAATTTATCCCGACTATGACCGTAAAAGCATTAAGAGATTTTATTTTACAGATTAACAGACTACTGAACTATCTTTTGACCATAGTAGCCCCTAATTAAAATTATTAACAACTACGAATCACAAACACTCTAGAAATCCATTTTTTGCACGCCGCCTCGTGTCAGGCACGTATTGGGCATGACATGCACTGCATAATACACTAGGACAAAAAAAAATGAATGTCTTGTCCGTGTCACCATGTATGTGTCCATTATTGTCACGTGTCGTACTTGTGTCATTGGCAGGCTAGTATGTAATAAAATTCATCTCCAAATGGAAGTATCCGGTATAAGCCTTACAAATCAAAAGAAAACAAAAACAAAAAGAATGCTATTATGCAAACTAGCATGGCTCTCAATATGGAAAAATTACACAGGTAGAGCCAATGTACTTGATTCTTTCAGCACTCTTCATCTAAACGACAAGGAGGTAACATAAGCATAATCCTAAATTTTCTTATTTTATAATGCAGATAGCAGAATAATCGATCCAAAACACAATCATTTCACTAGCTACCAAGAGATTCAGATGCTATAATCCGAAGAATTAACAAATTACAACTAAAAATACCAACACGGATACAAAATAATGGAAGACAAACCCTAGGGAAGGTCAAACCTAAACTTAATCTTTTTTTCCCTCCATAAGAAAGCAATTAATTGAAAGTCAATGTACTTGCATCTTTCAGCATTCGATAAACATGATCCCGTATCTTCTGGTTTCAGCTAAATAATCCTACAAACAGCACAGAAATAACAGAAGAAATGATCTAAAACCCACGAAGCATTTCACTTCACCAGCTATCAAGGGCTCATAAGTCATAAACCCTAACCCTGAAAACTAACGACTGCAGCTAAAAACATCAACATGCACTAAAAAAATGAAGTGGAAAATCCTAGCAACATCTTAGCAGTAAACAAACATAATCCTATATTATTCCGATTCTAGCTAACTAATCCTGCAAATAGTGCAGAAACAGAATTTAATAAAATACATATAAAATGCACAATCATTTCATTTCCCTAGCTACCAAAAGGCCCATAATCCCTAACCCTAAAAAACTTAAAAACTAGGATTCAACAAAAAAAATATTGGAATAAGAACCCTAGAAACATTGTAGCAATCAACAAACATAATCCTACATTCCCCCCTTGATTCTACCTAAATTATCTCAAAAATAGCAGAATAATCGATCTACAACATGTAATCACTTCATTTCACAGGAAATCAAGAGCTCCAACTCCCAACCCTAGAAATAGCAATAACAGCACACAAAAAATCCACAGAAATGGAGTAGAAACCCTAACGGAGGCCGATCCAAACCCTAACCCTAAATCTCGCCCGGGACGAGAACCGGACGGCGAAAACCCTAGAAATCGACGGCAATGCGGGTTCGAACGAGCCACAGTGTCAATTCGGGGTCCCGAACCCTTGAGAGAGTAAATCTGGAGGAGGAAGTGGACTTACTGTTGTTTTTTTTTCCGACGGAAGTGAGAGAGGAGGAAGGGGAAGGAGAGGGGAAACGCGAGAGAAGGGGGGACGGGGAAACGAGAATTTCCCCGCCTAGAGGTCCTCTCTTCGTCTTCCGCACCGACTCCGGCCGGAAGCTGAAGCAGCAAGCGGGAAACGAAATTGCAGCGAGGGAAAAATTGGTTCCGGTACTATTTTTATTTCTTCTTATGTTCCCCAATGGTTGAAGGTGTTGAGTGGGCTGCGCCGCCCCCCGGCCCGTCTTGACCGGGTTTGGGTCAGGCCCGTCAAAGACTCCGGGATAGTCGGGCCGGGCCTTCACCAAAAATTCCAAACCCAGTACAGGCCCAAGGCTTGGGTAGTGCCAGTTAGTGGTCGGTCCGGACCGACCGGGTATTGTTTCAGCAGAAAACAGAACGAAACTGACATCGCCAGCCTTGGCACCCTATCTGAAAATAATAATAATAAATAGAGAATAAACAATTAGCAGTATAAAAAGTAAGACTCATTTATTATTAAGAAAAAATGAATATTTTTTTGTAAAATTTTAGAAATTTTACAGAAAGTATTGTTTATATGTAGAGAAGCTAACATCTAAGAAGTCCATCTTCAGCTGTCTTCACTCTTCATATTCAATTACTTCATATTCAGCTTCCTCCAAATATTTGAAGATTGGTATTTGATATCTTTAAATCTTCGTTCATAGTCTTAAGGCTCTGTAGTTTCATTCTCCAACTTCTTCACTATGTAGTTTCATTCTCCAACTTCTTCACTTAAAGTCGAGTTCCGTAATGTCGGTACTTTCATCTCATAAGTGTTGTCTATTTTTCGCATAAACCCAATATTGTATGCAAACGCGGACCTCCAAAAATTTTGGTAGCATGATGGTCCAGACCCATTAGAAGATCATCTCGTCTTCTGTATGTTGTCCGCGCTCGTATTGCATTTGTTGTCTATCCAACATAGGTTGAGATTCTTATTGATTTTATTCAATTTTCCTATGATCTTTACCGTAAAATGCTCCAGTGCATAGACCTACTACCTCATTGCTGGATGCGGTTGCAACTATCCAGTGTGATTATGATAAGGTGACAAAACATCACTACTATTTACTGCAACTATTCTCATTTACCAGTTTTCTTCTAGGTTTTTTCTAAGGGCACCACATCCTTTGTTAGGGGCTAACCTTTACTTGGAGGCAGCCCAAGAAGGTAGAACTTTTGCTAGGGGCTGCCCACAAGTTGCTAGGGGACAGCCCAACCCCCCAAAGACCCAAATCCACATTTTCATCTCATTTCTTCATTTCCTCTCTCTCTCTTCCAAAAACTCTCTTCCAAAAGCTCTCCAAACCCTAAAACTATTCTCCACCTCTCCTCCACCACTCCATTCCAAATTCTTCCACCACTCTCTCCTCCACCACTCCATTGCAAGAGATGACACGCAAGTCGAAACAATCATCAGAGTCTAGGTATGTTCTTCCCTAATTTTCTCTACATTTTTCTAAATTTTTTTTCCAAATCAAAGAATTGTTAAATCTCCAAAAAGATTTGATAAATTGGGTTTAGAATTACTTTAGGATTCATGAATGAATTTTTCGAACACGATAATTCGCACACATTACTTGAAACCCAAACCCTAAAACACGACACAACGTTCGGCTGCTACAGTCGAGCAACATTAGGACTGCCAGGGATGAGTAGGACTGCCAGACTCCATGCAGTCCTACTGTGAAAGAGGACTGCTGGAAGCACATCCCTGGCAGTCCTAATATAGCACTGGGGGTGACCTTAGGAATTCTTAACATGATGTTTAATTGTTGTCTATTTTTGTTTCTATTATTAATAAATGTATGTTGTCCTACAGTCCTCCGGCCGCTAACAAAAGAATACGTCCCACCGCGTCAAAGCGAAAGGAACGCGAGGGACGTCCTCTCGAGCGTCCGATTAGAATTTTCGAACCGGCGTCCCAATCTCGGTCTCGGACGTAGCCACCGGCACCCCAAGCTCGGTCGAAGCCAGAGTGAGAACTGTGTCGCGATCGCCAACGAGCTGGAGTGCATCGACGATGAGGTCGAGTTCCTCTTCATGCATAATATAGAGTCTCGTACAAAGGCCTAGCATGATATGTAGTTGGATGTTCAAAATCATTTTGTATTTGGATATAATTTGGATGTGGTTGTTGTTGTTTGAAAACTTAACTTGTGGATTTTAGGGTATTTTGTCGTATACTTCATTTTGGATAATTTGTCGGATATTTTTTTAAGGATATGTTGTTGTTTGGAAACTTGACTTGTTGGATATTTTGTCGGATATATATGTTGTTATTTTTTATGTAAGTTGGATCCGATTGTCGTAATTTGGATACGTAATAGTAGATATGTTGTTATGTGGACGTGTGTGTATAAACTCTCTTTGGATACCTAATTGAAACTCTCTGTGAGGAGATTTTGTATTTCAAACTCTCCTCACAGAGAGTTAGTATCAGGACTGCCACCCACCAGGCAGTCCTATACTAATGTAGGACTGCCAGGGTGGTGGCAGTCCTATTTGAAACTCTCTATGAAGAGAGTTTCAAATACACTCTCCTGGCAGAGTTTAAATTAGGACTGCCACATCCCTGACAGTCCTACACTAAAGTAGGACTGCCATGGAATAAATTATTATGTATATAATATGGTGAAAGCTACTACTTTAGTGATGTAATAAATTATTAAGTATATAATATGGGAAATTATTTGCACCAATAAAAAAATGCAAAAATAACAAAGGGCCCTTTCTATAACACAGATCTTGACTTTCTAAGTTTCATAGAGAAACATAAGGAAAATATTATGAGCGCTTCATTAACCTTGTGCTAAATCTGAATACTTATTGTGCCATTGGTCCTAATCTGAAAGTTACAATGACATGGGACAAGGAAGAAAGAAAACAAACTAGAAATCTCAGCATGTTCCTAAGAATGACACTTGCATATTGTCAACAAAAAATCTCGTTGTTCTGAAGAACATGAAAGCACTAACGCATGATTAAATGAGGAATTTGCACACTGTGAAGTTTAATGCTGACTGATTGATCTAAAATCAGATGGATGGTTACAATTATATGTCAACAATTGACAATACTGACATCACGAAATGTTACTATCAAAGAGGTACAATAATCCAGGAGGTAGTAGCTTTCACCATATTATTGTAATGCCCATATCTCGTATTATGTATTGGGAATACGTGTACGTATTTCAGGCTCGTATTTTTGGTTTGTCATAATTAGTTAGCCTTGGATTTTATTTTGCATGTTGCATTAGCATGGTTCATCATGGGATTACATTGGCTTGGTTTGGTTCGGTTTAGTGGGTTTGGCTTGGTTTGGTTTTATGTGGAGAACCACTCCCACCTACCACCACTCTCACCATAAATATCTATCCCACTCTCTCTCTTCCATTATTACTCATTACTCATTTCTTCTTCTCCATCTTTACTCTTCACCTACCAGGAGAGAGTGGAGAGCTTAGACAAGTGCATCTTGCTTCATAGAGGAACCCCATTTTTATTGTTCCATTGTTTTTCTCATGAGTTTCTAACCCACTTTAGTACTTGTCATTTTTCATTTCTATGGTTAAATTTTCGTAGATCTAGCTTTGTGGTATTTTTGGTTCCCAGGATTTTGATCCATCAAACTTGCATATTTTGCTAAGTTGATGATCCCATGGTTGCAGAGAATTTTCTTTGGTCCAATTTTGACTTACGAGAAATTTCTGAGCCGCATGGACATTTTTGTACTCAGCCGCATGGCCTATACATGCAATTGCCAGCATTTATTTTTGCATGCATTATTTAATGCAATGCTAACAAGTCAGCCGCATAGGCATCATTATTTAATGCACTAAGAATGAATGCATCAGCACCCATGTGAGCCGCATATGCATGCAATATTTTGCATGCAATATTTCAACGTGCACCTCATACATACAATATTTTATTGCCTACTCTAAATGCATGTATTTAATGCATTGTTCCAATGCATTTTCCTAATGCACCAGAGAGCCGCATAGCTATTTAAATGCTTGAGTGCTTTAATATTTAAATATTAAATGTCTTCAGGATTCAATGTTTTAAAGCTTTGGATGAGCCGCATGGCCTATAAAGGCATTGGCATGGCCGCATGCAATTTTTCCCCTCCTTTTCTCTATTGAAGCCGCATGCATTCTTAGCATTTAATGTAATCCAAACCATAGCCGCATACGTTTTTTTTTTTTTGGAAAGCAAGCATTAAATGCTTGCTTGGAAGTATTAATGCACTTGTGTTAATATATTAAACAAAGGCTTGCCTTAGAATAATGTGAACGCATTTTTTTGCTAATGCATTTTATATTCTTTAAGGCTTTTGGTTCCAAATGAACATTCTGGAGTGACATGTCTAAGCATTAAATGCATTTCTTAATGCATTAGGACTAATATAATTGATTAATAATTCTTTAATGTATTTTTTTTTCCAAACCATAGCCGCATGGCCATATAGGCAATCACATGCTTAGCAATAGTCAGCCGCATGAGCATTTATAACCTTCATAACTGCTAGATGTAGAGCCGCATGGCCTTGGCCATTTAATATTATTATTTGCATGAAATCTAAGGTGAGCCGCATAGGCTCCCTTCTCCCACTATCTAATGTTTTGGTCACGTGGACCATTGATTAGGTAGCTCATGTGAACCCTTTCTTATTGCATTATTGTGGGGGGGGTCCCACATAGCTTCCTTTAGTTGACTTGCTTGCTGAAGTGGGAGTTTGCATTTTAATGAGGATCCCACTGTCTTTTGTCTTATTTGATAGTGACCTACTTATTGTTTCCTGGCCGCATGGGGTCCCTCCCACTCTTGGCCGCATGCACCATTGTATGCTAGCCGCATATGGCTTGTTGGCCTTACATGTTTGACTAATTGCATTTAATAATTTCGGAGCCGCATGGGTGGCCTCCCACTCTCTTTGACCGCATGTTTCTTCTCCCACTTTTGGACCACATGGGTCCCACTTTGATTGTTTAAATGTCTTATTTGCATGAATTGTGGTCCGAATTTCTTCCCACTCCCAACATGAAAGTTGTAGAGTTTCTCCTTGGCTTCAGGAATATATATATTATTAATATATTATTATTTAATTGTGCAAGTTTCTCTCCTCCTTGATAAATGGCATGACTTGATAGTGACCCGCCGTGGTGCACTCCTGACATGATAACTTGACCTGACAAACTTGACATGATGATTCTTGATAGTGGCCCGCCGTGGCGCACTCTTGACATGATAAACCTGACATGATATTCCTTGAAATGCTGTTGCGACGGCTAACACGACATGACAAGATTGAATAACTTGGACACCGTGGACGATTGTGCTTGTACAAATGAACCCGTCTTGTCTTGCATCATGTCTAGGACTAGGATCCCTGAGTACCACGGTCAGGGGCACCCACTGAAATCAACTAAGGCTAACAACTAGAATAAATCCAGTAGTCATGAAGAGATTTCCCAGCTACAGGCAATCCCGTTATCTGGGCGCCCCACTTGGGATCTGTAGCCTGCCGTCGAGTAGGGCACATTTCCAGCACACTGTCATGTGTTGCACCCTCTAAGTCACCTAAGGGTATATGCGTTTCCTGGACGATGTACCCACTTGAATTCAACTCTAAATTGCGTCTGGATAGCCTGGATGGTCTGCAGGGCTTGTGGCTGTGGAACAATCTCACTGCATCTTGCTAGTAACTAGGCCTGTGATAACCCTAGTTAGTTAAAGTATCAAGCCGTACTTATTGCTTGGCCGTGAAATGTTGGATAAAGTTTACCAGTCTATTCTTGTCTTGATCCTGTACAAGATTATTACATGACCTGTTTTCTTATTTTATCTTGCCGATAAATGGTGGGAGAAACCAAGTTCGGTTCAGACGAAGGGTTACAACCCCGGTCCTTGTTTGGTTTACGGGTTGTAACCTGGTTATCTGAATAGTCCCATGGTTATCCCATCGTATATCTCCTATCCTGTTTTCTTTAATTGTTGTCTTTTATTGTATATTATTACTCTTGTGCTGATTGCTGGTTTTAGTTCCTAAGTGAAGTCTCATTTGTGGCTCTTGCTCTTTATGGGGTCTGACCCAGCTGGTTTTGTATGTCCAGATACCAGAGCAGCTCCAGAGGATCTACCGAATCTCCAGCCACATGGTGACCACTAGACGGAATCCTGGCAACGAGTGGGTTTATTTTGGCTCTCCCACTTATTGTAAAATTATTCTTTTGAGGCGTTTAGCCGTCGAGCCAGTGTTAGCTCGTGTACATTTTACTTACTGTCTGCCTACGGGCTGTAACATGATTGGCAACCTAGGGTTGATCATGTATGACTAAACTCTTGCTAGTCCTCATATTTTGTAACGACTAGCTTCATGATCAGCTGAATATGTAATGTTTGGGACGCCTTACTATTGTATATTTGGTGATCTTACATCTTGTAACTCTATTTACTTGCTTGTGATTGAGACACTAGGCTTGTTAATGACCTTAAGAGACTGATGGCTTGTAGATAAACCCTCATATATCTAGACAGCCGTGACCGTATAGTGGAGTGGATTCCATTTCATTATACGTAGCTGGCTATGTCTGCCCCCGCTCTCCAGTATTCTGGTTCTGGGACATGACATGGTTTAAGTGGTGGCCCATGCAGGTCTTGTAAATCAAGATATGTGAGGGTTTACCGAATAGATGTCTCAATCAGTACTCGCCCTTGATCTCTGCTCGTATCCTCTTGATTCCTGAAATTCTTGTCCTGATCACATGCTTGTAATCGTTGATCTGTCCTGGTCCTTCCTTATTGTTCCCATGTCGTCTTCTTCAGCGACATTGAACCTGGACCTGCCGATCAGCAAGGCGGATCACCTTCCGTGGACCAGCAGCAACCAGAAGATCAGGTCCAGCACTCAGGAGCAGCCTCCCGAGTCGTACCTACTGAAGGAGAGCCGCCAGTTCAGCCAGTCCAGCCTGTAGAGCCTGATGATGGCACTTTGGTGGGTCTCATCAAATCACTGTTAGCTTCCCAAGATCGCCGAGGAGATGCCTTGCAACAGGCAGTGGCAGATGCTCTGAACAGAGGAGGAGATCATGGGAACCGTGCAGCAAACAGTTTCAAGCGTCTGAACCCTCCATTCTTCAACGGCAGCGAAGATGCTATTGCTGCTGATGCATGGCTCCAGGATACTGAAGTCATTCTAGAGGCAGCCAAGACGCCCGAGGATGAGAAGGTGGCCGTGGTGCGTCTGCAGTTACTGGATCTTGCCCGCAGCTGGTGGGCAGCACAGGCCGTGGGATTAGTGGCCCCTATTCCATGGGCACTATTCAGAGAGAGATTCCAGACTAAGTACTTCGATGCGATGGCTCGGTACGATCTACAGACCAAGTTCACCAATCTGAAGCAAGGAGGCAGAACGGTCGACGGGTATGCGGCCGAGTTTTCCAGGCTTAGTCGGTTTGCTCCCACTTTGGTGGCAACCGAGTTTGATAGAGCCCAGCGGTTCCAGCAAGGGCTCCATCTCGAGATTTTGTTAGCAGTGGAACAGTTTGAGCATCAGACCTTCGATGCAGTATTGAGTGCGGCACGGAGGCACGAGTATACCTCCCACAGGATAGTGGACAGGACCGGAGGTCGGAAGCGATCTCACGGTCAGATGACCCAGTCGACAGCACCAGCCCCGGCAGTCAGGGCTTTGACAATTGGAACTCCGAGGCAAGCGGCCTCAGTGACGTCGGTCACGTCCCCTCAGCAACAGAAGCCGAAGCAGTCTTCCGCAATGGGCTGCACTCATTGTGGGAAGCCAGGACACGTTATTTCAGAGTGTCGCAGGGCTCAGGGATTGTGCTTGGCTTGTGGAGCACCAGACCACAAGATAGGGTCCTGTCCGAATAGGACCAGTTCATCATCGGCCCAGACTAGTCCCTCGGTAAGGGGACCGGCCCCAGTCCAGCAGCAGCAGCAGTATCCATTGTCGAGGCCATTGCCGCCTCAGGCCCAAGTGTTTCAGCAGCAGTACCAGCCTCCGAGGCCATTGCCGCCTCAGGCCCTAGCCTTCCAGCTACAGAGACCCCAGCAGTATGCCCAGGTCCAAGCTCAGATCCAGAACCGGCAGAGAGGTTCCTAGCAGGATATCTTTCCTCTTTCTCGTGCCTTCGATTTCCTTGCTTACATACATGATTGCATGATTGATTGCTTAGTATAGCTTGTCATTGCATCTCTAGCCACTTGATTAAATTCTGAGGACGGAATTCTTTTAAGGTGGGTAGAGTTGTAATGCCCATAGTCTCGTATTACGTATTGGAAATACGTGTACGTATTTCAGGACTCGTATTTTGGTTTGTCATAATTAGTTAGCCTTGGATTTTTATTTTGCATGTTGCATTAGCATGGTTCATCATGGCATTACATTGGCTTGGTTTGGTTCGGTTTAGTGGGTTTGGCTTGGTTTGGTTTTATGTGGAGAACCACTCCCACCTACCACCACTCTCACCATAAATATCTATCCCACTCTCTCTCTTCCATTATTACTCATTACTCATTTCTTCTTCTCCATCTTTACTCTTCACCTACCAGGAGAGAGTGGAGAGCTTAGGCAAGTGCATCTTACTTCATGGAGGAACCCCATTTTTATTGTTCCATTGTTTTTCTCATGAGTTTCTAACCCACTTTAGTACTTGTCATTTTTATTTCCATGGTTAAATTTTCGTAGATCTAGCTTTGTGGTATTTTTTGGTTCCCAGGATTTTGATCCATCAAACTTGCATATTTTGCTAAGTTGATGATCCCATGGTTGCAGAGAATTTTCTTTGGTCCAATTTTGACTTACGAGAAATTTCTGAGCCGCATGGACATTTTTGCACTCAGCCGCATGGCCTATACATGCAATTGCCAGCATTTATTTTTTGCACGCATTATTTAATGCAATGCTAACAAGTCAGCCGCATAGGCATCATTATTTAATGCACTAAGAATGAATGCATCAGCACCCATGTGAGCCGCATATGCATGCAATATTTTGCATGCAATATTTCAACGTGCACCTCATACATACAATATTTTATTGTCTACTCTAAATGCATGTATTTAATGCATTGTTCCAATGCATTTTCCTAATGCACCAGAGAGCCGCATAGCTATTTAAATGCTTGAGTGCTTTAATATTTAAATATTAAATGTCTTCAGGATTCAATGTTTTAAAGCTTTGGATGAGCCGCATGGCCTATAAAGGCATTGGCATGGCCGCATGCAATTTTTCCCCTCCTTTTCTCTATTGAAGCCGCATGCATTCTTAGCATTTAATGTAATCCAAACCATAGCCGCATACGGTTTTTTTTTTTTTTGGAAAGCAAGCATTAAATGCTTGCTTGGAAGTATTAATGCACTTGTGTTAATATATTAAACAAAGGCTTGCCTTAGAATAATGTGAACGCATTTTTTTGCTAATGCATTTTATATTCTTTAAGGCTTTTGGTTCCAAATGAACATTCTGGAGTGACATGTCTAAGCATTAAATGCATTTCTTAATGCATTAGGACTAATATAATTGATTAATAATTCTTTAATGTATTTTTTTTTCCAAACCATAGCCGCATGGCCATATAGGCACTCACATGCTTAGCAATAGTCAGCCGCATGAGCATTTATAACCTTCATAACTGCTAGATGTAGAGCCGCATGGCCTTGGCCATTTAATATTATTATTTGCATGAATCTAAGGTGAGCCGCTATAGGCTCCCTTCTCCCACTATCTAATGTTTTGGTCACGTGGACCATTGATTAGGTAGCTCATGTGAACCCTTTCTTATTGCATTATTGTGGGGGGATCCCACATAGCTTCCTTTAGTTGACTTGCTTGCTGAAGTGGGAGTTTGCATTTTAATGAGGGTCCCACTGTCTTTTGTCTTATTTGATAGTGACCTACTTATTGTTTCCTGGCCGCATGTGGTCCCTCCCACTCTTGGCCGCATGCACCATTGTATGCTAGCCGCATATGGCTTGCTGGCCTTACATGTTTGACTAATTGCATTTAATAATTTCGGAGCCGCATGGGTGGCCTCCCACTCTCTTTGATCGCATGTTTGTTCTCCCACTTTTGGACCACATGGGTCCCACTATGATTGTTTAATGTCTTATTTGCGTGAATTGTGGTCCGAATTTCTTCCCACTCCCAACATGAAAGTTGTAGAGTTTCTCCTTGGCTTCAGGAATATATATATTATTATATATTATTTTAATTGCACAAGTTTCTCTCCTCCTTGATAATGATATGACTTGATGGTGACCCGCCGTGGTGCACTCCTGACATGATAAACTTGAACTGACAAATTGGTATGATAACTTGGCATGATAATCCTTGATAGTGGCCCGCCGTGGCGCACCCCTGACAAAGTACACTGGACATGAAAAACCTGACATGATATTTCTCGAAATGTTGTTGCGACGACTAACACGACATGACAAGATTGATTAACTTGGACACCGTGGACGATTGTGCTTGTACAAATGAACCAGTCTTGTCTTGCATCATGTCTAGGACAGGGACCCCTGAGTACCACGGTCAGGGGTACCCACTGAAATCGACTAAGGATAATCACTAGAATA
The DNA here is from genome assembly GCA_029216955.1 of Iris pallida. Taxonomy (NCBI): domain Eukaryota; kingdom Viridiplantae; phylum Streptophyta; class Magnoliopsida; order Asparagales; family Iridaceae; genus Iris; species Iris pallida. The sequence goes on along the minus strand of JANAVB010024800.1, from coordinate 9,908,504 downwards.
AATCCAGTAGTCATGAAGAGATTTCTCAGCTACAGGCAATCCCGTTATCTGGGCGCCCCACTTGGGATCTGTAGCCTGCCGTCGAGTAGGGCACATTTCCAGCACACTGTCATGTGTTGCACCCTCTAAGTCACCTAAGGGTACATGTGTTTCCTGGACGATGTACCCACTTGAATTCAACTCTAAATTGCGTCCGGATAGCCTGGATGGTCTGCAGGGCTTGTGGCTGTGGAATAATCTCGCTGCATCTTGTTAGTAATTAGGCTTGTGATAACCCTAGTTAGTTAAAGTATCAAGCCGTACTTATTGCTTGGCCGTGAAATGTTGGATGAAGTTTACCAGTCTATTCTTGTCTTGATCCTGTACAAGATTATTACATGACCTGTTTTCTTATTTTATCTTGCCGATAAATGGTGGAAGAAACCAAGCTCGGTTCAGACGAAGGGTTACAACCCCGGTCCTTGTTTGGTTTACGGGTTGTAACCTGGTTATCTGAATAGTTCCATGGTTATCCCATCGTCTATCTCATGTCCTATTTTCTTTAATTGTTGTCTTTTATTGTATATTATTACTCTTGTGCTGATTGCTGATTTTAGTTCCTAAGTGAAGCCTCCTTTGTGGCACTTGCTCTTTCTGGGGTCTGACCCAGCTGATTTTGTATGGCCAGATACCAGAGCAGCTCCAGAGGATCTACCGAATCTCCAGTCACATGGTGACCACTAGACGGAATCCTGGCAACGAGTGGGTTATTTTGGCTCTCCCACTCTATTGTAAAATTATTCTTTTGAGGCGTTTAGCCGCCGAGCAAGTGTTAGCTCGTGTACATTTTACTTACTGTCTGCCTACGGACTGTAACATGATTGGCAACCTAGGGTTGATCATGTATGACTAAACTCTTGCTAGTCCTCACATTTTGTAACGACTAGCTTCATGATCAGCTGAATATGTAATGTTTGGGACAGCCTTACTATTGTATATTTGGTGATCTTACATCTTATAACTCTATTTACTTGCTTGTGATTGAGACACTAGGCTTGTTATTGACCTTAAGAGACTGATGGCTTGTAGATAAACCCTCATATATCTAGACAGCAGTGACCGTATAGTGGAGTGGAATTCCATTTCATTATACGTAGCTGGCTATGTCTGCCCCCGCTCTCCAGTATTCTGGTTCTGGGGCGTGACAATTATATACTTAATAATTTATTCCAATGGTACTTTGAAAAACACAAAATAACAAATGGCCCTTTAGTGTAGGACTGTCAGGGTTGTGGCAGTCCTAATTTAAACTCTCTGTGAGGAGAGTTTGTATTTAAAACTCTCCTAACAGAGAGTTTTAATTAGGACTGCCAGGTTCCTGGCAGTCCTATTTAAAACTGTAGCAGCCGAACGACCACAACGATTTGTCGTGTTCTAGGGTTAGAGTTTCAAAAAATATGTGAGAATTATCATGTTCAAAAAATTCATTCATGAACCCTAAAGTGATTCTAAACCTAATATTTATGTTTATGTTTTCTAATTTTGAGTATGGGTGGAAACATTTTTTGGTAGCTGATCTTATACAAATTTGGGAGAAAATTTGTGCCAAACATGATTGAGATAGGAGAATTTTTTTTGGGGATAATTTTCGAAAAGAAAAGAAAAAAAATTGGGAAAAAATTTGGACTAGGACTTAATTCTATGACCTAAAAATATTGGGAGAGAAGAAAAAAAGTAGAGGGAGAGAAGAAAAGAGTTAAGGGTGAGAGAAAAAGAGTAGAGAGAGGGAGAGAGAGAGAGAGAAAAAATAGAAAAGTTATCTTTTATACCTATTGTTGGGCTGCCCCCAAGTAAAAAAAAATTGATGGCAAACTTGTAATATTTACAAATAGGCTTAATTGCACTTTGCTACCCTCAACTATTCCGCCTTTTCAACTTGATACCATAAACTTTTTTTCGTAACAAATTGGTACCTCAACTATTATTTTTTTTCAACTTGATACCTAATTTTTCAAAAATTCCGAAAATGCCCTTCCCTCTTCCTTCCCTCCACCCCCTTCCCCACTCCGGCCACCCCCCCTGCTAGCCCTGGCCGCCCCCCCCCCTGCTAGCTCCGCCCCTGCTACCTTCGGCCACCCCCTGCCCCGCCTCCCGCCCCGCCCTCCCTCCCCAGCCCCCCTCCTCCCGTGCTGCCGCGACCTAGGGGAGAGGCGGGGGCGGGCGGGCGGCCGGAGTGAGCAGGGGGGGGGGGGGTGGGGGGCGGGAGGGGGGGGGGGGGGGGGCGGAGCTAGCAGGGGGGGGGGGCGGCCGGAGTGAGCAGGGGGGGCGGCCGGAGCGTGCAGGGGGGGAGGGTTAGGGGTAGGGGTAGGGACATTTTAGTCCAAAATAACATCTGGGTACCAAATTGTTACAAAAAATAGTTTAGGGTACAAAGTTGAAAAATGGTAATAGTTGAGGGTAGCAAAGTGCAATTAAGCCTTACAAATATTTTTGGCTGCCCACCCCACCCCCCCCCCCCCCCCCCCCCCCCCCCCCCCCGCCCCCTCCCCCGCCCAACCCAAAGTAAATTTGGTAGTGCCCTTAGAAAAAACCTTCTTCTAAGAGCATCATTAGTAAGGCTCATCCCATTTTCTAGATTCTAGATTTAGAATATAGGATCTCATTTTGTAGAATAGTAAGCTCCATCCCTAGTTCCAATTTCTACAATTTCGGTCCCATCCTACCCATAGGTGCTAAGGGTTGGGCCTCCCAATTTCTAGATTCTAGATTGTAGGAACTCATTTTATAGAATAGTAAGTCCCAATTTGGAGCCCAATTTTCTATATTCTAGACTTTACATTATTTTTTTCTCACATCAATTTTTGACCACACAATCTTTGGGACCGGAGCTCACTTTATCATTTCCTACTATTCTCATACAAATCCAATCTATTCTACATTTATCTTTTTTTTTGAATTTTTGGGCCCCAAATTGCATTTGAGAGTCTCAACTACTAATGATGCTCTAAGGTTGAAGCTAGAAAAGTAGTTTGTACTGAAGATCAACTCAGCAAACCCTCACTGTAGAAGCTTGTTAATTTGGCCCTCTGCAAAATGGCACCATTGGTAATACCCAAGAAACAAATGAAACAAATTTCTAAGTATAAGTTTCAAAAATAAGAAGCCAAAATATGTTTGTTCCTCTATTTCTGTCAAGAATCTAAATCACATACTTTAAAAATAGATGAACATTGTACTCTCGCAGACCAATGAAGTACAAATTAAATGATCAGACAGGTGCATTTTATTCTGATACAAACAAGTAATACAGTTATCATACATAAGATGTGCTCAGGTCTCAAAAACCATGCTCTCAGCTTCCTTCTTTATCGACTGGAAGAGCACAGAGGAAAGGTAGCGCTCTCCGAAGCTAGGGAAAACCACCTGTAATCACAAATGATAAGCACAAACTACTACTTAGCAGGCAAGTTCAGCTGAACAAAACTATTAATAAATTCAGCATAGATACATTAGTGTCAACAAAACAATCAACATATATGATACAAGTCAATATTGGAATTCTCTCCAAATTTAAATAGAATCAGTAATAATATATAATGGTTATATTTTCATCCGAACCCTTATTCATCATTTATAGTTACCCTTTTTGTGGAGAATAGGGTGAGTACTAGAACTTAGTATCAGAACAATATCCGTGCCCATTTCCTTATTCACTAGAGAAAACAAACAGTAACATCTATATCTCGTTGCACCTTACCAATGGCACTTCACAGTTACTAGGTGACATAAATGCATGGTTTTTACTTTCACAAAATTTAGTTCAGAGTTACATCCACAAGGTCTCCTACACGTAACTTTTAAAGGATTGATGGAGAAACTTATAATAGTAAGCAGAGCAAATAGATAGGGAGATACATAAACAAGTTTCGAATGACCAACTAGGCTTGAACTTCTGCTCACTTTTTGTCGTTCTATTTGTGAGAGAACGAGGATCCTTGTTTAACGTTGTCTGATATCTAGAGGCGTTAGACTCCAGACATCTCCATTCATCTCTATTTAGCATTATTCTCCTAAATCCATGCATTATTCTCCTCTGTTGGGGGCAATTTTTTTCTTTGAAATGTAAGTATTTAAAAGTTGTAAATGAGCTTTTCTTTGTGTGCATTTTTTTTCTTGCATAGACTAGCATACCTTTAAAAGTCGGTGTCCAAAATAACCAGAACTTACAAAAATGAATGGGCCAGCAATTTATTTGTGCATAACAGGAAACGAGTCTCTCCAAAAGGTTGGAAAAGAGCAAAAACCGAAACTAGAGCCAAACAAAGACAGCTAGAAACAAACCACAATGAGTTTTCCCTCCATTTCTGGCCTCTGTGCTATCCTAATGGCAGCAGCGGCAGCAGCACCTGATGATATTCCAACCTGAAATAGATACATTCTTTTCAATTTGATGAAAGCATAAAAATAACAGCGGCTAAATTCCTATTATGCGTCTATGAAACAGCACTCCACATGGGGGACTCATGGTAATGCCAGCTAGTAATTCCAAGATAATGAAAACTAACCAATAACCCTTCTTTTAGAGCAAGAAGCTTTGCTGTTTCAATAGCTTCATCACTTGATACCTGGTCACAGCAAAAGTAAGCCACTTCATAAACATCAACAATCATATATTGAGTACAAAAAGAAGTGAAGCAACGTACAAACTACTACTTCCTCGTGACAGATACTAAAAAAAATATAGAGGCTGAACATATACTCTCGACACATTGCTCCTCATGTTAGGCATGCTTAGGCAGTATAAACTAACACTACACCCATAGAATTGAATAATTCTATAAACTCACTGAGTCTACTGTCTCGAGAATCATAAGCTTACTTGGACAACTTCATCTATGAGATTGACATCCAATACACCAGGAATAAAACCAGCTCCAATTCCTTGGATCTTATGAGGGCCTGCAGGAATAAAAGATTTTCCAATCACCAAAGAATGTCGACATGCAGTAATTTCTACAAGAATGGTTTAAATTCTTCTCTCCATTGTTAACACCAAAAATATAAATTCTTCTCTCCATTGTTAACACCCAAAATAGAAAAGAAGATAATAAATCTGAAGAAGAACAAACAATTTAACAAGGCCATGATTGATGTTTCAAATTAAGAGAGACCCAGTTCATACTAGACTAACCATTGCTTAAAATGGTGATACAACAGAGAGCTGTCAGTGAGTAGCACTAACATCTCTACTGCTATACGCTTCAAAACTTCCTCATTGGGCACAACATGGCTTGGACAATTTGTCAATAACTTAAATATGAGAAAGTCAATGGGCCCATTTGGTTATATGCAAAAATGCCATGTGAGTTTATAATTCGTTCAAGTTTCAACTAATACTGTTGGATTGTCGTATTTTTAGTGTAAACAATTGGAACCTGATTATTTGGTTGGATATACTAGGAACTCCATTGATGGTTGCATGCAATGTTGATTCGGGAGGATCTCCTAGTTGGTATCTTTTCAATTGGCACCAAGTTTTGTTTGTTACAACCAAATGTAACAACCAAATCTTGGTAGACAAAATTGTTTCAATTCAGTTTATCTAGAAGGATTGTAGGAGATCGGACTGAGAATTGGCGGTTGAAGCAGACACGATTTTTCAGCTACGTCTTGCAGATTGGATTTTTTTTTCCCCTTCTGGTTTGTTGTTCCTATCTTGTAGAACCTCCCCGAGGCTGTAAATAGGACCCTTCAGGGGGCATTGTAATCACCCGAGAATTAAAGAAACCTGCCTCCTTATTCAAGAAGAGATTTCCACCTAAAATTCCTATCAAATTATTCTTTCTTCCTCTTCATACGGATCAAAGTTTCGGTATCAGAAACAGAATTTCTAGGCGGCTAGGCGGCCATACAAGTGCCATATACAAAGCGACCAACAAACCCCTAGACGTTTTGACGACACACTGATGACCTCGAGAACCGAAAACAAGTTCCCTGGAGAGACCAAGGCGACTTGATAACGGAGGTCAAAAAAATGGGGGACACATTCTGACTCTCTTGATGGCCAAAATAGAGAACCTCGAGAAGAATACACAACAACCGAGGACTCCATCAACAGTCAATCCAACGGCTATGAAGGATAACAATATTCCTTCCAAAGTGTAAGCGGCTCCCACAAATGAATTTTAAGAGGGAGATGCCAGCGGAATCAGAGGAGGCTACAACGGCACTATCAGCATTGCTAGCAATGTTGACGAGAGACCGCGACCTTTTCATGTCGAGGCCAAGATAGACATCCTCTCCTTCAAGGGCACGGTAGATGCGGAAAAGTTGTAGGAAAAGTTGTATACCTGGATCGACTAGCTAGAGACCTGCTTTACCCTTTATGAGTAATAGTACCGAAAAGAAAGTCATATTCGCACGAATAAAGCTGACTGATGGAACGTCTACTTATGCAGCTTCAAAGGGAAGATGACATAGGACGATTTCAAACGCCTCATCCGCCAAGAGTACTACCCATGGGATACTTCCAAGACCGGTGTACACGTTGGCACAACCTGAAGCAACACCACAACTAATAAGTGCAGAGTATACGTTGAATTTTCGATGCCTGGCAGCCCCGCCAGGCATCTCCTTCGACTTGGAAGACATCTTCACCAAGTTTGTGGCTGGACTTCCACAACAGAACCAGAACAAACCCCCGCTATACCGGACAACCGATATCTTGAACGCTAGCGTTACCGCAAGAAAGATTGAGAAAAAGAACAAGCATGTTGGCTCGAAGGCTCCCAAGGGAGTGCGACAAGAAAGATGGTGACAATAACTCTTCCTCTTCTAAGAGTAACTTTTATTGTAAGCACTACAAGATTACAGGTCATTTGAAGGCACAATGCAAAAAAGCTCCAACCGGAGCTAATGCCGAAAAGATCGAGAGAAGACCACCAAACATGTGACAATAGTCGCGACGACGAGAAGTTGAACGGCTCGATTCGGTTCGTAGCATGGATACGAGTCTAATGTTGATGGCAATGCCGAATGTGCTATACCGGAGTCCGTCGACTGAAGAGAAGTTCTAAAAGAGCTCTTCATCGTCATTGTTCATGTGAAGAATAATGCCATCGATGTCATCATCGACACGGGTAGCCAGAAGAACCTGATCTCCACAAGCCTTGTCCAAAGGCTTAGCCTGACGACAACCCCTCATCCTCATCCATATCCACTGGGATGGATAACAAAGGACATAGGACAAATGGTGAATCGTCAATGCAAACTTCGTTTCGCGATCATCGGATAGTATATTGATGATATGAGGTGCGAGGTGGTTCCGTTGGATATCTACCAATTGATCATGTGCAGTCCGTTCATATATGACCAAGATACCACTACTGTCGACGAGACGAGCTCAAGAGTATAAAATTACCATGGAAGGAAATTCATCATCACCCAAGAGCAAATTAACCAACTACACATGCGAGAATATTAACCAACTGGACGATTTAGTGACAACCTGCCAATCTAAGCAAATTAATCAACTGGACGATTTGATGACAGCTTGCCAATCTAAGTGTCTCGTAAACGCTTGCTAAAAGTTCGCCATGCTGATGATTTATTTGATGGTCCCAGACATTGGAGATAAATCTGTAGTAACATTGTCTTGCAAGGATTGGGAGGTTGAGATGACTCAACTTCTTGGCGAACAATCAAGACTATTTTAGGAGACGCACAAGTTCCCACCAAGCCGAGCAAAACAATACAAGGTCCAATACCAAGAAAGGCAAAGTGGTTCAATCGGAATATGGGCCAAGTCAAGTTTCCCCACCTCATGTTCTAGATCCGCAGGAGCTGTTTCCTTCCATAAAGGAAATCCAGGATGATCTCTTAGTAAGGATATTTTCGGTTGGCACCAGATTTGGTTGTTACAACAAAATGTAACAATCAAATCGTGGTAGATAAAATTGTTTCAATCAGTTTATTCAGAAAAATTATGGAAGATTGGGCTGAGAATTGGTGGTTACAACATACACGAATTTCCAGTCGCATCTTGCAAATTGGGTTTTTTGGTATGTTGTTCCTATTTTGTAGAACCTCCATGAGACTACAAATAGGACCCTTCATGGACCATTGTAATCATCGAAGAATGAATGAAACAAGCCTCCTCATTCAAGGAGAGATTTCTACCTAAAAATTCTTCGGTTCTTCCTCTTCGTAGGGGGGGGCATTTGTAGCAATTGTAATGTATTTACAAAACCATGGTACTGGAACTCGTAAATTTAAAAAGAAAATTGAACTTCAATACTAAGAGAAAGGTCAAAAGTATATCTGGGAATTCTAAAATTCCAATAAACTCAATCGCATGCAACCAAACAAGCTTAGGGGCTGTTTGGTTTGCGAGAAGTGAGGAGGAGGTGGGAATTGGGAAAGTGAGAATTTTAGCGAAGAAAGTCACTCAAGTTTCTTGATATTTTTGTCGTCCCCTAATTTCTTCAAAATGTGTTTGGTAAGAGAAAAGTTTGAAGTGGAAAAGTGGAGAAATTGTATTTTATTATAATATTATTTAAAATAATTAATATTAGATAACTATAATGACAAATAATTAATTACCTTAGTTGTTATTGGTTTATAATTAATTATCCAAGTACTACAATATTATATTAATTGATTATCTTACTCATTACTGATTAAATCTTTTAACAATTTAAATCACCACCATGGAGGGGGGCTAATGGTTGGGACGGGTGTGGGTTATTGGGAGATCTGGGTTAGAGCCTTGACCAGAACGCAAAAAATATGTTAACAATTTAGACCATTAAATGAATATTAATAACTTACACGTTAGTTAAGCATTACTAACTATTAATTACTTAAATAGTTCTTTTAGTGCTAACAGTTAATTACTAGTATCTTTAGTTATCAAAAAGTACTAATTATATATTAATTAGTATTCTATTACTAATATTCCTATTAAAATACTAATTACTTACTTAATCAGTACCATATTTCTTTAGTTACCTACTTAATAAATAATAGTAATATTATATTAATTACTATTTCAACACTTAATACTATACATACTTGCACTTTAAAAAACAAACAAACATTTAAAAACATTAAACTGACAAATCCAACCTACTTTGCACTATTTGGGGAGGTGCAAAGGCAAACTTGTAGGGGGACAAGAAGTGTTGTCACAACAGTACTTCCTTTCTATGTTCACTTCTCTCTTTGAGCCAAACAGAATCCCTTAAACTTGCATGTCCTTGTCCATCTGCTTTAAAAGCCACTGTGAGTTAATAGACATAGTATGTTTCTATATTTCCAATTATTTTGCTAATTGATGGATGCAACAATGATGAAAAAGCCTTTATCCTTATCTGTTTGTGGTCTTCTACAAGAAGACACTCCCTAAACCTAAATAAGTACCATCTCCTATAACATAAACAACTGTGATCTACCGTATCCCTTTTCACAGTGCCTCTATCCATGTTATATCACAAACTGGTGTCAGTTATATCCATTTAGCAAGTTATATCACAAACTGGTCCTAACCAGTGCACAAACTGATGTCAGTTGCGCATGTGGAAGCCATCTAAAAAAAAAATCCTTCACTTATCCTCTACTAACACCACCTTTGTTACTTAATTGCCTGGAATTCCGATACATAAAGCATGGCTGGTTTAGCACTGATCCTATAGATTTATTATCTATATTTCAAGGGCATCATGGAAAAGTTCAGAAGCACTACTACACTTCAAGCATCCTACTTAAATTCCCACAACATCCCATGAAGAATCTCATTTTAGCTAGAAACAGTTTTCTCAACATATTCCTTAATTGACTGAAATTCTGCTACGTAATTGCAATGACCTTATAGATTTATTGGTTAGATTTCAAGGGCATTACGGAGAAGTCCAGAACTACTACTCCACTTCAAGCATCCTACTTTAATTACATAAAGTACCTCATCAATCTCATCATCATGATGAAAGATGATCCAAATAGTTAAAATGATCATTTTAAGTATCTGTTTATCAATTATGTAACCTACACCCTCATTTGTTCTAGAATGCTAAAGATATATCTCATATACTTAGTTCTCCGTCCTGTTATTTCTACATCCTCTATATTCTAAAACTTTTGTCCACATTCATTTCTGAGAAAGTAACTCTTATCCAGCATCCACAATTAACATAATTATCAACTGAAATTCTTAGAGAACCAATAGTTTTTTTCCCCCGCAAACTGCCTACTACCTAGTCATTTCCCAGGCTTGGGCCAGCACTGAACATGACACGAGATTGAACAAAGGTTTCTGATGGCAGATACGACATTAGAATATAAAGATGGTAGACTGAACATTTCGCGCCAGAGGAAAGAGAAAATTGTTGTCCTTTGATCTAAAAAAAGAAACCATATCAGCTTTAACATATCATGTGTTCATCAAGATAAACAGTCAGAAACTAGGTCATAATGGGAAAAGCAATGACAACTGAAACACAAGATAATGCAAATCAAACTCACAAGCCAGCGTCGGCCACAATGGGAACTAATTCTAAACTGAGACTAATGCTGGGAAAACACAGCCACCAAGGTATAGATAAACAGGAAATCAAGACAAAATAATATAATGTACATTGTCCAACATAGAGAAAAGATTATACCTCTTATGCATGAGTTTCTATTTACTTCTTAAATAAAAGTAATAAATCAAGTAAGTACTATGTACCAGGCTTTCCACCAGATAGAACTGCGCTTTCCACTGGTTCTACACCATAAAGCTTGAACAAAGAGACACCACATAAAGATATAAGTTTAGAATAGCATCACCAATAAATGACCTAGTTGTGCACTATCTTGATTTGGTTTCAAGTAAAATCAATAATGTATAGTTTGTCAGACTATGCAAACCTTGATCTCCAGATTTTGCTCTTTAAGATACTTTCCCGTTCCAGTAATTGTACCCCCAGTTCCAATACCAGATACAAAGGCATCTATTTTACCACCTGTTCCTTTCCAAATCTCAGGCCCAGTTGTCTCGTAATGTATCTGTCAACAGAACATGTTATTCACACAAATAATTTGAGAAAACAAAACAAGTTTGCAAGTTAACCTTTGGGTTAGAAGGGTTTTCGAACTGCTGGAGAATATATGAATTAGGTCTCTTTGCAGCCAACTCCTCAGCCTTTTGAACAGCTCCTTTCATCCCCAAAACTGGATCAGTAAGGACCAGTTCGGCGCCAAAAGCTTTAAGAATGATCCTTCGCTCAAGGCTCATAGAGGCGGGCATTGTAAGGACTAGTTTGTAACCTTTTGCTGCTGCAATAAAAGCCAGACCTATGCCAGTATTACCGCTGGTAGGCTCAATCAGGACACTCTTTGATAAACATTACGCAGCAAAAGAGAGGAGAAAGTGTCAGTTGAAAGGAACAATATTGTCTCCAAATTCCTATATCTATTGTATAAGACCATGATAGTTCTGCTAAAAAAATAGAATCAGTACTCTAAACAACATTATTTGCAAGGATCATAACCAACTCAATTCTAACTAATCTATAAATGTAGAACGTCCACATAAAACTGCAATGACAAATATAATAAAACAATTCTCAGTTCTCAATTGTAAAGCCCATCATTTGTAAATCATTTGTAAATAATTATATGCTTGCTTTATTTCTATTTTGTGAGCCCAGATGCCTAACCCGCAACTTAAGCCCAAACCCAAGCCCATACCCAAACCCATTCAAACCCACGTTCCCCTCTCCCCCGGTCCCGCGCGCACAACCCCCCCCCCCCCCCCCCCCCAAATCGGATCTGAAGATCCCACGGAGAGTTTAACTCTCAGAAAGGTCCCCTTCTCCACAGAAGTTTCTCATTCTCAACTTTTCCTTTCTCTTCCACAACTCCCTCACTGCTCCACCAAATTCCGATCCGCGACAACCGTCGCGCTCACCTCGCCGCCCCCGTCATTTCTAGATCCCTCACCCCGTCATTCTGCGCCGTCGACCCTAGCCACCGCGGTGCCTCAAGTGGCCGGCAGAACCCCGCGCCCGACAGCAGCCCCGCCGGCTCCACCGCGCCCGACAGCAGCCCCCCCGTGTCTGCGCGTCCCGCACACCCCGCATCCTCGTCCGGTTTCCCGTCGGCTTTCCGACGTTTCGTTCCCGAGTCCGAGGCCTCCCCTCGGAGCTCTTTCGTGCAAATTTCCGGTATGTTTCTGTCAGAGAGTTTCTGTTCCAGAAAACCAATATCTGTCCGACCAGGTTGACAGAAATAAACACCGTCAACTTGGGATAATTAGTTTTGTTTGTTATTAGCTAATTGTTGCCTTAGTAGGTAGTTTATTGGTTTAAATATAGAGTATAGATTAGCATTAAGTTATAGTTATAAAATAGTTGTGTTATTATGAGCATTAAAAAATTATCTTTGTAGTTTATTGTCAGATCAATTATAGGTCATAAATTTGGTCTTATTAAATAATTATATTGGTTATTATGACAAATAAAGTATTTTGGTTATACGACAAAAATAGTAAACTTTCGGCTTATTAAGAAAATATAGAAAAATGAGTTTAAAATGTTTTACTAGCAAAAATAATTAGTTTTATAAATAAAAGATTATAATTTCTCTTAATGATAAAAAAGTTTATTATAGAATTATTTTTGGATTAGAAAGCGTCTTTATTAATAATAATCGGAAAATGATTTCTAATTAATTAAAAATATTAAAAACATTAGTTTTGGAGGAAAATCATAATTTGATAAAATACTATTTTTGTTAAGGCAGTTAAAATAATTATTTTCTTATTTTGGTAATAATAGTCAAAAAAGGTTCTTTAGTAAGAAATTGTATTTTCGCGTATTTTGATAATTACATAAAATACTAATTTCTATAATACGATTAAATAGCTATTTTTTTATCCTTAATTATTACGGTAAAAACATGTATTTTTACTAAAACGATTATTTTGTCACTTAGTATTAGTTTATAAAACCTACTCTTAAAATAAAAATATTTTCTACGTTTTTAAATAAATTAGGTTGTTTCAACCGACCAGACTTAGCGCATTAGCGTTGCCCTCAAGTTAGAGTGTAGTTATTCTAGCAACTAATCTGGTGTTATGATTATGTAGATTCGGATCCCTAAACCCTAGCTGTAACCTTCTAGCTGTTGCTTTCCACATCGAGGATACAACTAAGACAAGTTTTATATCTTTCATGGCTGCGTTTTATTTAATATTAAATGTACTGCATCAGTAGAATCATATATTGTAGTGACACTGATTCACAGTGGATCTCTCTCGGACTCCACATCAATGGATGAATTGATTGATTGTCTCATTGACTCGGGGATTGATTGGGGGAGTAGTATAACATCTGTGACCAAAGCCATTGTTTACCGATTGCCTCTCTCGCGCTAGCCCCTACCGCACAGGAGGTTGAGCCGTACCGTATACTATCGTTTTGGCCAAAATGCTAGTATACATATTGCCTCTATCCAGCCGGTCACAGATCATGTTATATACTCAAAGCACTATTGTAGAATTGCATCATTGTAGTTCTTGAGATATTGCCTATTGTCTTCTATTATTATTTATCAAAAATATATACTGCTTTCAAACTGTCTTGCATTTCATTTATTTATTATTTAGAATGTTAGATGTGGAAATATGTTCTTGCTCCCTCCTGACTGGAGACCCAATATTTTTAGGTGACTGCGACGACGATGATCACGCCTATAGCTCTTTTTACGGACCTGGTCCGAACCCTGACGAGGTAGCTAAACCAGATCAGGACGCCCCAGAGTTTTAGTTGTACTTTGGACTGGTTTATTTTCTTTTGTTACAAATAAAACCATGTGATAAATGAATGTTTGTTGTTTGCATTTTTTTTATTTCAGACCAGTTTTTAGGTTAATAAAATGTTGTTTTCCCGCTTTAGATTTTTGTCGGCTTGTGTTCACTGCTTGATACAGCTTACTGCCGCCGTCTCACAACGATGCAGGCTAGGCATGATCCGACTGGACATATTACATTGGGATCGGGTCGTGACATCAATAAATCTAATACATCCAATCAACAGTATCTGTTGCATTATTGCAAAATACCAGGGTGATTAATTCTCAGCATACAGTTACTCAACAAATTTAAGGAATTGAAGTTTTACATGAGTAAGTTAAGGATACTTGTCATGTTCCTGTCAAATAATACAGATAGTGAGTAGTGGAACAACTGAAAATTACAAATATCTAGACTTTAGGGAAAAGAGAAGAGATCGTTAATTATTTAGTTGAGAAAAATGATGTAAAGAGAGCATTTTTCATAATTTTCTGATTATTTGAGAAAAGTGTTTATAGTATTGCCGCGAGTTATAATTAAGATGCAATGGAATCAAATAGGGACCTATTGTAATAAATTAATTACTATTCCAAATGGTGATATCTTGCTGGAGAGATTTAATTATAAATGTTGTATTAGCGAAGAGATAAATTTAATTGTAAAAATACAAGAAGAACTACTTATTTTTAAAAGCTATATTTCAATATCTTATTGGATTGCAAGTTCTAACCTGTTAATAAAATTGCAAATTGCAAGTTCTAACATGTTAATGAAATTGCAAGTTCTAACCTTCCCGGGTGTAATAAAGCCTTTCTCCTCTGCATCTGTAATCATGCTATAACCAATCCTGCAGACAAATTTTTGCTCATAATGAGAGTTTTCAAATACAAAACAATCACTAAGCAATATTCTACCAATTAGAAATATACCTGTCCTTAACACTAGAGCAAGGCTCCATCATTTCAAGTTTAGCAGCAATACGAGCCTTGCAGCCACTCGTGACATTATTTAGGTACACCAATGGAGTTTTGCCAATTAACTATTAAACACAAACAATAGGACAAAGAATTAAAGTTTCAATACAATCGAAGCTTGAATGTTGGTGCGTGCACGTGTGAGATAGAGGAAGAGAGGAGAGAAAATAGACAACATACTTCAGTGACATCCTTTGCGATTGTAGGACCCATTTCACCCATGTTCAAGTCAACTGCATTAAGTATAAAATATCAACAAGAACTAAATTTATTGGGATAAAAGTATCTCAGATACATTTCAATCAAAAGTACAGATAAGGAGAAATAAACATTTCAAATACATAGCCTTGCAAAGTAAGATTTAAAGCCGGTGAGTTTCGGTGTCATTGGACAATCTTCTTAGTTCTTACGTTTGATCTGCTAAATATGACAGCCTATTAAAGGAAGCTAAACTACAATATGAAATAGTAAAGGTTCACATGAGATCAGTAGGCAAGAGGAAAACAGAGGAAAGGGAAAGTTAAGGTGGTGAGGTGATTTTTTTCATGTGTCTGTGTGAGGATGGGTGGGAGCGGGAGGCACCACTAAGCTACTTCCCATCTCTTGCTTGTTGTACCATTGGCGCTGTAAGGAGACAGAAAAGAGGCGAAGAAGAGGAAAATTTTGGTTAAATGAGCACATAACCTCCTATGTTAGTGGGAGCCGGAGATGAAAAGTGTAATTTACTGTGTTTTAACTTTTAATGAAGAAAGTGACACTGTACAGTCTGTACCCTCCAGTGAATAATGCAAAATTGGTATGTTGTCAACTACATCCCGAAACTTCAAGTGGGAATAATGCAAAATTGGTATGTAGCTAGATAGAGCTGGATTTTGTTTGAAGTTTTAGTAGGTAAGTACTTGCTTCTGTGGCATTTTATTACAAGATCTGAAGATCCTTCTCCAATTTTTAGGATTCAGAGATTACCAGTGCAAGGGGCAAGGAGTGTCTAAAAAATGCTATTTCAACTTTAGTTAAGAATAGTTCTTAATTGAGGGCATACAAGTTGAACATGAGGAGTAAAAAGAGGTAAGACAGTATAAAAGAGTTGTTTCGAATCATTGGATTGCTCGTGAACTCGTCTTTATTTATTTACCTGCAACCAACTGCATTTCTGATAGGAATTGAGATTTTAAAAATTGGTGTGTGTGTGTGTGTGTGTGTGTGTGTGTGTGTGTGTGTGTTAAGAATCCATACTAGCATTAAACCCTATATCATGCCTAAAGAAGGAGATAGAAACAAAATTCTTAGCCAACATTAAAAAATTGGGTTATTTAGTAACAGGGTCTCATATAATATTTGATACTAGGGTTTGGGTCTCCATAGGTCTCCAAATCGGTAACATATTACTAAATAACCCTAAAAAAAATTGACAGACATGTAGTAGTTTTTAGCACAACATTTACATACCATAGACAAAGCAAAATGGTCAAAAGCCCCAACCGTACGAACGAGAGGACAAAAAAATAAGAGGTTGGCTGATAATCAAAAAATCCAAATGACCCCGCAATTACAAATCAATCAGCCAAGTAAGTTGATTAATAGTAACTAGTAACATTGGATACAACATCTCAGTGTGATATGAAAAATCTGTGGAATAGAACCTCCGAATTGACAATACAACAGCAAAGATAACACCGCGGTTACTAAAATATGTAACTCGAATTATGACTGATCCATTACAATAACAAATTATCCCTTCTCATAGATATAATCTCCACTTACAAACATCCAATAATTTCCTCGATTCAAAGTAGAACAAAAAAAAGTAATTTTTCAGGCGGCATACATGGTTATTTTCTTCCATTTTTCTCCTGTCTCGATCCAAGTTTTGATTACAGCTTTTTTTTCTAGCAGCTACTTTAACTAAGACCGATGTTGCACGGACACGAGTACGACACAAAAAGTATCGAGAAGAAATGTATCAATTTCACGGTGTTTCGAACGGTAATCGTGGGAGAAAAGAGAGAGAGGGCTTTCGCATCGCCCGAGAGGCAACTAGAAACCCTAGCCAGAGATTATCAATCGATTATAAATATAAAAATATATGGATGAATAATCAAGAAAATAAAAACCCTAATTTTCGAGAGAGTATTCTCACCAAGAAAATAAACGAGGGAGAGGGTCAACTCTGTGATGTGTTTCACTGTTATCCTCGCAATTTAAAGAGGACCAAAAAGGCACATACTTTATTGGAACTAGCATATGTGCACGTGCCTTGCACGTATTTTAACATTTTTTAATTAGTTTATGAAAAGAAAAAAAAAATTAGTTTATGAAGACTCTTTAGGAAGACCAAAGGGTAGTCTTCCTAATTACTAAGTTGTCCTTATTAAAATTAATGAACTATTTTTAATTAGTATAAGTATGTAAGGGTATTTTCGGAATTCAAAAGTTTCACCATCTAAGTTTTCCTATTATATAGTAGAATAGATGAACTATTTTTAATTAGTATAAGTATGTAAGGGTATTTTCGGAATTCAAAAGTTTCACCATCTAAGTTTTCCTATTATATAGTAGAATAGATATTTTAGAAAACTGAAAATTGCTGAGAAACCCAATTTCGGGGTGGACTTTTATGAAATGTCCACCCGCTGGATTATTTTTATGAAATACCCAGAATTAAGTATTTCCACGTTAAATATTTCAAGATTCTCTCTAGATGCTCTGTATTTACAAAATTTGCCATTATCATAGTTCCAAAAATACCCCTTCGCGCAAATTTGAACATCTATATATAATTTTGAATTCGCAAACTCAGATTTGGATTGGAAAATTCGTATTCTTCTTCTTCACGAGAAATTTGAAATCCATTGATATCATCTTTATCAGAGATCGCAAAATCGTTCGTAGTTCACTGTGGTTTTCGTCAGTCGAACGTCGATCATCCTTCATCATCATTGATCATTATCATCATCATCATCATCTTCGTGGTTTCCGGCGATTAGGTCAATTGTGGAGAGAAGATCTTCTTCTTTTCTTTTTATAGATCTTAAAACAAGGTGAGAGTTCAGATCTGTAGAAATTCATCCATCAGCTTCGTATATCTCGAAATTTATGCTGAATTTGAATTTGTTATGAAGATTATTAACTTAGAAAATGTTAGAGAGAGATTTAATCTTGTTATTTTGTGCGAATAGCATTCTCCGTTATATTTTAACGGAGAATGACAATTACTTATGAGAAAGATCATTATCCGTATGTTTTTATACGGATAATGAGCATTATCCATAAGTTACAGACAGATAATAATCATTCTCCGTTATATTTAGACGGAGAATGTCTATTCTCCGTGTGTTTTAGACGGAGAATGTCATTCTCCGTTTTACTTTAGACGGAGAATGATCATTATAAGTTAGTTCCGAACGGAGAATATTTATTCTCCGTTATTTTTAGACGGAGAATAATCATTATTAGACGACAATTTTATTGTTCTATTTGTGACCTCTTATGTTTTTATGTTATCAGAGGGGGAAGGTATGGAATCAAGTTGTTTAGTTAACATTTGTTTCAAGGGAGACATAGTTTCTTGCCGTGTCACACATGAAAGTACCGTGGATTTTTTAAAGATTAAAGTGTGCGATCGATGGACTTCTTTGGATCCACTTTCCTTCCGTTTCAGGTTTTTGCACTCTGATGGGACTGAACTGTATGTTGAAAGTGATTTTTGGCTTCGCTCATTGGTTGGTGGTTTTAACGGTACACATGATGTGAGTTTTGATCTATTTGTGGAGCAAATATACTCTCCATGTTCTTCATCAACATCTTTTCCTTGTCAAAGCTTTCACATGGGACCTTCGTCTTCCTCCTCTAGTTCTTTGAGTAGATGTTCTCCTACTGTAAAGGGCAAACGAGTAGTACAATTTTATGAGGGCTCAACTGAGACAGTGAAGAAGAGGAAATCAGATATGTGGCCTGGATCAATTACTGGTGTTGGTCAGATTTTTCTAAATAGTGTTGAAGAAGTTAGGAATGCTGTTAGAAAGGTATGTTTTGAATCTCGTCATCCATTCCACATTTTGAAATCTGAGCCGGGGAGGTATACTGTTTGCTGCAAGAATTACAAGACACATGTTTGTTTGTGGAGCTTCCATGCTATATCTATTTCGAAAGATAATCAAATTTTTGAGGTGAAGAGGTATGTGGGAGAACATAATTGTGGAGCTGCTATATGGATAAAGGTAATCTGGTTGTTCCAGCAAAGTTTGTGAAAAGTTTGGTTAGTGACATTGTTCGGATGCATCCTAAAAAGTCCGCAAAATCTGTTGTCGATGATTTCAAGGTCGACTACGGTTTATCTGTTACATATGGACAGGCATACCACGGAATTAGGCTGGTGCACCAGGAAATGTACGGAGATGATGTTAGATCTTACAGTGACTTGTGTTGGTATGTCAACAAGGTAAAGGAAACCAATAATGGTTCCGTTATCGACTTCCAGAAAGATGATTCATCAATGAGGTTTGAGCGGTTTTTTCTTTCATATGGGGCTTGCGTAGAAGGCTTTCAATATTGTCGTCCAATGCTATATTTGGATGCTACTTTCCTTACAGGGAGGTTTAGAGGATGTTTGATGTCTGCTACAGCGAAGAATGGTAACCAACAGTTCTACCCTCTTGCATACGGTATAGTCTCAGGCGACGATGGTGACAATTGGGAATGGTTCCTTAGAAATCTAAAGAATGTTGTTGGATGTAGTAGGCGTATTGTTTTTCTTTCGGATCAAGGCACCGGTCTAGTTTCTGAAGTCCCTAAAGTGTTTCCTAATGATTACCATAGTTATTGCTATTATCACATGAAGAATAACATACCGCTGAAAGAGAAAGGAAATGAAAGAGTGTATCCGCATGTACTTGAAGCTTGGAGGCAAGCAGTATATGCTCTAACTCCAGGTGTGTTAATGAGACAGATATATGCACATTTTCTATGCATTTACCATTAATTTAACACGGAGAATGACCATTCTCCGCGTCAGTAAGACGGAGAATAGTCATTCTCCGTATGTATTACACGGATAATGACCATTCTCCGTCCTGCATAGAACGGAGAATATCATTCTCCCTTAGCTTTTGAACGGAGAATGGTATTATCCGTTTTGCATAGTACGGATAATGTTCATTCTCCGTTTCCTTCACACGGAGAATGACCATTACCCGTCTTGCATAGAACGGAGAATATCATTCTCCGTTAGCTTTTGAACGGAGAATGGTATTATCCGTCTTGCATAGTACGGATAATGTTCATTCTCCGTTTCCGTCACACGGAGAATGACCATTCTCCGTCCTGCATAGAACGGAGAATATCATTCTCCGTTAGCTTTGAACGGAGAATGACTATTATCCTTATTTTAAACACGGAGAATGCACTTATTTTTAATAATTTTGTGAATTGACCCAATTCTTTATTAATTATTTATTTTTCTGTATAAAGGTGGGTATAGACAAGCAATCAAGAAGATTTATGATCTGAATTATGGTCATGTTGTGAATTGGATGAATAAACAAAAATCTGAACACTGGTCAAACGCATTCTTCCCGGGATGTAGATACGGTGAGGTTGCTTCTAGTTGTGCAGAGTCATTCAATGCATGGATAAAGGCTGAGAAGAAATTGCCTATATCAGTAATTGTAAATGTCATCCGTGTGAAGATGATGAAGATGATTTCAGATCGCCACAAGGATGCAATTGGTTTGAATAGCAAATTGACTCCATACGCTGAGGATATGCTGAAGCAGCTTACAGATGATGGCATGTGTTATAGGGTATATCGGTCCGGTGATTTCGAATTTGAGGTGATCGCAGATACTTCCTCCCACATGGTGAATCTTCTTGATTGTCATTGTAGTTGTCGTAGATGGAAGGTATATGGATTCCCATGCAGCCATACAATACAATGCATCAGAGTTGGTTCAGATAAATCTGTTTACGACTTTGTGGAGCAGTATTGGACATCAGATTATTACCGGAAGTTATATTCATGTGCTATTCGTCCAGTTCCAGATTGTGAAAAACAGTTTGAAAATTATTCCACTGATGTTGTTCTACCCCCTGTTCCGAAACGTGGTCCTGGACGACCAAAAGCGGACCGTTATAAGAGCAAATATGAGAACAAGGGAAAAGAGAAGAGAAAGATAAGGTGCCAGAATTGTTTTGAATTATGCAATCACAATCGTACCACTTGTCCTCTGCCTCCACGTGCTGCTACGGTGGTCGAGGGGGCAGCGCCCCCTCGTTAATACATACACATATATTCCTTCTTTTATATAATTGTTTTTTGAATACATATCTTACATTTTTTGATATCAATGGTAATAGTTTGAACTCTGCATATTTGATGTTTCACATATATATTAACAGCATAAGAACTTATTATCCGTTATACTCTCTGATTTTATAATGCATTGAATGACCATTCTCCATGATTTAACATGGAGAATGATCATTCCAAGCATTACATTTATATGTTAAAAACATATAACCATGAAAATGACTATTCTTCATGTTCAATTAACGAACATTTTTAGTTCATGTTTTCTGTATTTTTTAACACAGAATCAAACAACAGAACTTTAACAAAACAGATTTACATATAGAACAATGTATATATTAACTACACAGAAAATGTCATCCTCGAAATACACAGAAAGGGCATTCTCCGTGTAAAATTATACGGAGAATGATATTCTCCGTGTAAAATTACACGGAGAATGATATTCTCTGTGTATTTTGACACGGAGAATGGTCATTCTCCGTGTTAGATACACGGAGAATGGCCATTTATAGGTCAAAATACAAGTAGAATGTCATTCTCCGTGTATTTTAACACGGAGAATAACATTCTCCGTGTAATTTAACATGGATAATAACATTTTCCGTTTAATTTAACACGGAGAATTGCATTCTCCGTGTTAGACACACGGAGAATGGTCATTTCTAGGTCAAAATATACAGAAAATGTCATTCTCCGTGTGTATTAACACGAAAAATGTCATTCTCCGTGTATATTAACACGGAGAATTATCATTCACCGTGTTAGAAACATGGAAAATGGTCATTTATAGGTTAAAATACACAGAAAATGTTATTCTCCGTGTAAAAGTAAACGGAGAATGTTCATTCTCCGTGTTAAAATACACGGAGAATATCATTCTCCGTGTATTTTGACACGGAGAATGATCATTCTCCGTTTTAGTTACACGGAGAATGGCCATTTATAGGTATGGGCCACTTCCTATGCGCTCACTTGTTGTATGCGTCCATGCGCCCATTGCGTTGTATGCGCCCACAATGGCATATGCACCCACGTGAAGAATCAGCTTCCTGCACACAATGCTAACACACTATGTTAATACACAGAATATCATTCTCCATGTATTTTAACACGAAGAATGAACATTCTCCGTGTTAGATAAACGGAGAATGACCATTCTCCGTGTCAAAATACACGGAGAATGATATTCTCCGTGTATTTTAACACGGAGAATGGTCATTCTCCGTTTACTTTAACACGGAGAATGATCATTATCCGTGTTAGATACACGGAGAATGATATTTCTAGGTCAAAATAAACAGAAAATGTCATTCTTCGTATATTTTAACATGGAGAATGACAATATCCGTGTGTATTAATACGGAGATTCTCCGTGTCAAAATACACGGAGAATGACATTCTCCGTGTCTAAAACACACGGAGAATGGCCATTTCTAGGTCAAAATACAAAGAAAATGTCATTCTCCGTGTATTTTAACACAATCAAACAACAGAACTTTAACAAAACAGATTTACATATATAGAACAATGTAAATTAGTCGAAAAATTTTATTTTATTACAAAGGACAACAAATACATTACAAAAGAAACCTGACAGACAGAATATATATAAGGAATTTCTTAGCCAATTTACATTGTCATTTTCTTTTATGATACAAAAGGAATTGCACAGTCACTCATAAGCAAAAGCTTTGCCAAAGTTAACCTGCTCTTTACAATAATATCGTGAACTACTTTGTTTGTTTTCTTTTGTAAATCAAATGGAGCTTTCGACAAGTTTTCAATATAATACACAACATACAGCAGGCAGCTGGGTGATAGTTGTTGTGGGCAATCTTTACAAACCTTGAGCTCTGTTGTTTCATATTCCTGAATTGCTAGGCTTTTCTCCCTCATTAATGCAATCTTCTTCATTACAATTGGCTCGATTTTACTCTTCATGTATTTTGCATCCTGGATTCCCTTTAAGCCCGTATTTTTCCGCAATGAGTTGTAGTGTGTCCAAACATAGGAGCTGAAGTTGAATGCCAGCAGTGTATAGTGTTTATTCTCTTCACGGAAGAGTGGCACGAATAGCCATTCGATGTCATCCTCCAACTCCATGATAAAATTTTCTATTTCAGCTTTGAAATTGTACATTGCTCCAGATGTTGGTTTTACTACATCGGCAAACTGAACGGTACGCTGTTTTCCAGAAAAAAAAACAAAAAACAAAAAACAAAAAACACAAAAATAATATCATGAGTTAGTTTTTTACAATAATATTAGTACACATTAATATTTATTTTTCAGTTTTGATTCTTACCAATGAATGGGGCATCATGATTGCAGACCATTTACATTGTGCACCCTGCGAGCTTGACTGAATGGTACATCTTGTATCGGCTTGTATTTCGTTCATAATCTTTATTAAGAAGTTCATAACATTGGCCTCTATTTCTTCCTCATTTAATATGTCTTGTACTTCTTTAGCATTAAACAACAAGGTAACATCATTGTTCCTTCTTCTTATTTTACAATCTTCTGGAGCAGTTGGAAAGTATTGGTATACATTATCACTGCACATAAATTTAGTTTCGATTATGTTAATAATATAGGCTAATGATATAATTGTAAAAAAAAGTAACTCCAATAGAGAGAATGATCATTCTCCGTTATGAATTGGACGGAGAATGACTATTCTCCGTTAAAATACACGGAGAATAAACATTCTCCGTTATGAATTGGACGGAGAATGACCGTTATGAATAGGACGTAGAATGACAATTCTCCGTCCAAATTACACGGAGAATATTCATTCTCCGTGTTAGATACACGGAGAATATTCATTCTCCGTTCAAATGACACGGATAATGATCATTCTCCGTTGTGAATTGTACAGAAATTGGTTCAAGTTTAGAATACTTACGTTGGAGACATCCTTCTTGGGTATACGATGCTCCTGTATAGATGCTTCAGCTGATCGTCTGCTTGGTTCCAAAGCCTGAGTTTTTGATATTGCATCAGCATTTTTCCCTCTTTCACTAGCTTGGCTGTTTGAGGAGATTCTTCTTCAAGTTCTTCAGTTTCTGACATCTTCTTTTTATCGTCTACCTTCTCGGGACTGGAAGGAGCTTTTCTTTTCTCACCATAAGTTACTTTCTTATTGGGACTGGAAGGAGCTTTTCTTTTCCGACCAGCAGCTACATTCTTACTTGTAGCATCAGCTGTTTTCTTCTTTTCCAATGTGGTAAAATCATCATCCGCTGGAGCATTTGATTATTTTTTAATCCCTCCTAGTTCTCTTGCTCTTGTGTAATGTTTTTGAGGAACTGCTTTAGTCTCCCCAAGCTGCATTGCTTTAGCCATTGCTTCGAGGTTAACAATTGTATCATTCTTCTGTTTGATTTCATCATTCAATGATGCAACTTCCTCTAGAAGTTTGTTGTTATCATTAATGAGCTTTTCATTCTCCTTTCTGAGATTGTCTGTTTTTTTCACTGATATAAAAACAAACAACAACAAGAGGTATGATGTCAATATTATATAATCTTATTTTTAAAAACAATGAAAAATATTATTATCCGTTTACTTTAATCCGGAGAATGTCCATTCTCCGTGTCAAAGTAAACGGAGAATGATCATTCTCTGTTAGACTTACAAGGAGAATGGGCATTCTCCGTATAACATAAACGGAGAATGACTATTCTCCGTGTTAAGATACACGGAGAATAACATTCTCCGTGTCAAAAATACACGGAGAATGTCATTTCTAGGTCAAAATACAAGGAGAATGTCATTCTCCGTGTTAAGCTAAACGAAGAATGATCATTCTCTGTTAGACTTACAAGGAGAATGGGCATTCTCCTATAACATAAACGGAGAATGACTATTCTCCGTGTTAAGATACACGGAGAATAACATTCTCCGTGTCAAAAATACACGGAGAATGTCATTTCTAGGTCAAAATACAAGGAGAATGTCATTCTCCGTGTTAAGCTAAACGGAGAATATCTTTTCTAGGTCAAAATACAAGGAGTGACATTCTCCGTGTATTTAACACGGAGAATGATCATTCTCCGTGTATTCTGACACGGAGAATGACATTCTCCGTGTATTTTGACACGGAGAATGTTATTCTCCGTGTCAAAAACACACGGAGAATGGCCATTTCTAGGTCAAAATACAGAGAATGTCATTCTCCGTGTTAAAATACTAGCGGAGAATGTCATTCTCCTTGTCAAAACACACGGAGGATGACGTTCTAAGTGTGTATTAACACGGATAATGACATTCTTCGTATATTTTAATACGGAGAATAACATTATCCGTGTTAGAAACACGGAGAATGATCATTTCTAAGTCAAAGCACACAGAAAACGTCATTCTCCGTGTACTTTGACACGGAGAATGACATTCTCCGTGTTAGATACACATAATTACAAATTAAAATTTTGAAAAAATAGAATATTTTACCTTTTAGAAGTAGCTCCTCAACACGTTGACGAAGCTTCTCATTATCAGCAGTAAGCTCAGATTTCTGCTTTCTCAGGAAGTCTAGTTCCTGTTCCGACCCCTTTGCCTCCAGTTCTTCAACTCTTCTACGGAGTTTCTCATTATCAGCAATAAGGAGCGATTTCTCGTTCCTTATAGAGTCTAACTCCTTCTCCAAGCCATCAGTAACGAGCTCCACAGCACGTTGTTGGGCTACATCTGCCTCTAGTTTTTGGGCTCTTTCTTGGAGTTGCTCATTCTCAGCGATAAGCTGAGATTTCTCCTCCAAGACACGCAACATATCTTCATTCTCAGCTATGTTTATTGCTGGTGCTTGGGCTTCAGCTTGTGGTTCTTCTTCATCAACAGCATTATCTCTACCTTCTATACTATGCTGCTCTGCTGGGTCTTCTACTTCTTCAACAGTCAATGTAACAAATTTTTTGAATATCAATTCAGAATTCGTTTGAGCCCCTTGATATTCATTTTTGAGGAATATCGAGATTCTATTCCCATCCCATGTATAGAATCTCGGGTATGCGCTTATTGGTTTGCACTTCCTTTCTAACAGTTGACTGTGCTCTGCAAACCAATACAAGAAATATATCGTACAACCTTCAATCTTCTTGTACGATATCTCAATGTCTCCATCTTCAGCTTTTGTAACAGCCCTCTTTATGATGTCCATGACGTACCCCAAAATAATCCGTGGCCAAAAGATGCTTTTTATAACATCTATGCTCTCCACCAGAGCAAAGAACTTGTATGGCAAGTTCGACCCACCCATTCTGGTGAAGAATGCTGTTTGGCACAAGTTGAATACTATTAACTTGGCCAACTCATCAAGACTTGTATTTCTGTCCCCCAACAGCTCTAAGATCCTTTTCTTAACTTCTGCATTTGAGACTTCTGCATTTTTTCCCTTAGAATTTGTCAGCAATCTTTTGAAGTGTTCTGTACACATGCTGAATGAGTCTGCTGGTGGAGGGGTCTTCTGTTTTTCAGTGATGATCTTTAGATACTTCTCATCAACTTCACTGTCATCATTTATTGGCAGACCGAAAATGGTTGCCATCTCATCAGCAGTTGGTGCTACCTTGACACTACTGCTCAATTGGAAATATCCAATGCCATCTTCTTCCAAGTAAGTCCCCATCAGGTTCTCCAGACCTTGTGTGACTTTAGATAGTTCTGCCTTTTTTACCTTGGATCTGTAGAATACATCTACGAAATTGTAGAATCCAACATTCTTCAAGGTTTCAATAACTGCTTCAGGCAAATGGCCACACTTTTCCTTCACCTCATCCATAAGAGAGAGTATTGGGGTGAATGTTGCACGAAAAAGTCTTTCTTCTTTGTTCCTGACAGTTTTTTTCTAAAAAAACAACAATTAGGTTTACGTCAACATTCTTCTTTATTATAATAAGGAGAATGACCATTCTCCGCTATTCAACCACGGAGAATGATCATTCTCCGTGTCAAAATACACGGAGAATGATATTCTCTGTGTATTTTAACACGGAGAATGAACATTCACCGTTTACTTTTACACGGAGAATAAAATTCTTCGTGTATTTTTACACGGAGAATGATCATTTCTAGGACAAAATACACAGAAAATGTCATTCTCCGTGTATTTTTACACGGAGAATGATCATTCTCCATTTACTTTGATACGGAGAATGACCAGTTCTAGGTCAAAATATAAGGAGAATGTCATTCTCCGTGTATTTTAACACGGAGAATAACATTCTCCGTGTTAGAAACACGGAGAATGTTCATTCTCAGTACAAAATACACAGAAAATACCATTCTCCGTGTATTTTAACACAGAGAATAACATTCTCCGTGTTAGAAACACGGATAATGCCTCATTTCTAGGACAAAATACACAAAAAAATGTCATTCTCCGTGTATTTTAACACGGAGAATGGTTATTCTTCGTGTTAGATACACGGAGAATGGCCATCTCTAGGTCAAAATTCAAGAGAAAATGCCATTCTCCGTGTATTTTAACACGGAGAATAACATTCTCCGTATTAGATACACGGAGAATGGCCATCTCTAGGTCAAAATACAAGGGAGAACGCCATTCTCCGTGTATTTTAACACGAAGAATAACATTCTCCGTATTGGAAATACGGAGAATGCTCATTCTCAGGACAAAATACAAGAAAATGCCATTCTCCGTGTTAGATATACGGAGAATGGCCATCTCTAGGTCAAATACAAGGGAAAATGCCATTCTCCGTGTATTTTAACACGGAGAATAACATTCTCCGTGTTAGATACACGGAGAATGGCCATCTCCAGGTCAAAATACACGGGAGAACGCCATTCTCCGTGTATTTTAACACGGAGAATGCTCATTCTCAGGACAAAATACAAGAAAATGCCATTCTCCGTGTATATTGACACGGAGAATAACATTCTCCGTGTGAGAAACACGGAGAATGCTCATTCTCAGGTAAAAAAAACAGAAAATGCCATTCTCCGTGTGTTTTAACACGGAGAATGCCATCCTCCGTGTGCATTAACACGGAAAATAATCATTCTCCGTGTCAAAAAACACGGAGAATAACATTCTTCGTGTCAAAAACACACGAAGAATGGCCTTTTCTAGGTCAAAATACAAAGAAAATGTCATTCTCCGTGTATTTTAACACGGAGAATGTAATTCTCAGTGTTAAAACACGGAGAATGTTCATTTCTATACCAAAATACACAGAAAATGTCATTCTTCGTGTGTTTTAACACGAAGAATATTCATTCTCTGTGTTAGATACACGGAGAATGACCATTTCTAGGTCAAAATACAAGGGAGAACGCCATTGTCCGTGTATTTTAACACGGAGAATGGCCATTTCTGGTCCAAATGACACAGAAAGGGCATCCTCCGTGTATTTTATAGACGGAGAATGATCATTCTCATTTGTCGCATCAATATAAACGAAGAATGAACAGGACTCAAAGTTTTACCTTTTTTCCCCTTCTTCTTGATCTTCTTCTTCTCCTCCTGCTACTTGTTGTTCTTGTTGTTCTCCGTGTTCTTGTTCTTCTACTTCTTCTTGCACTTCTTTTTCTTTTGTGATGTTTCGTTTACGAGCAACCCTCTTAACTTTCACCCCTTGTTTCTTTTGTTTTTCAACATCTACTTGTTCTCTGTCTTTTCTAACTCGGTCTACATCCTTTGATGATGATTGCGACATTATGTGAAACTTACGAATGGAGATTCGCTGGCGCTTTCTTGTAAGAAATTTCTAAGATTTTTGGAGGAGATGACCTAAAATCGAAAGCGAACAGAGTATGGAAGAGGAGGGAACGATCGAAACGTTTTTTTGAAGAGTTGCTGGGTTTGTATGTAATTCTCCCTCTTCTGGAATCGAACCATTTTTCTGAAGAGTTGCTGGGTTTGTGGATATTCTTAATAAATTAGAAGGGCAAAAGGGTCATGCCGTCCCCTTTTATATATTTTTAAGATAATGCTGGGCACGCGATGAAAGTTTCTTTTGCGGTGGATTTTTCATAAAACTTTTAAATTTTTGGGCATTTCATAAATTTTCCCTTTAGAAAATGTTCTATTGAAAAAAAATAAAAATAAAGAAGCAATTATATTCAAAATATAAAAAGTAACATATACCATCACTATTATAAAAACTAAAAAAAATACATTCTTTATAGAAAACAGTTAAAAAACTAAATTATATTTTTATTACTAATTTTGAATGAGTACATCTTCTAAAATATTCCTATTTTATTTTTGCAAATTTACTAATGCATCATTAAAATGATAGAGACTATCACATGACATAGAGCATCACTCTTTAAGTTGTAAAGGTGATAGAGTAATACACAATTTATTATTGGATAACACATCATTCAGACATCCAAATTATTCTTCCTCTTGGCAAATTTTAAGAGCACAATAAAGCTTATTAGGGGAAACCCACTTTTGTCAGTCATGTGCATGTCCAGGACTGTAAAAAAAATGCAATCTTTGCTATTTTATAACTGCTAACATTTTGCCAATCCTGGATATACATGTCTACCAAAAATTTGTCAGTCCTGTTTTTTTAGGACTGTCATAAATGTGTTTTTTTTCTAGTAATTATTGTAGTGCTCTTAGCATTTGTTTTACTCTTTCGAATATAATTAGTGGTATTTTCGTATCCTATTATAGAGGTTTGAAAGTCTAAGAAATCATGACAGTCAGATTGGGAGCGACGAAGGACTGACATAATTTTGACAATCTTAACTAATTGTCCAGATGGAGTGTCTTAGTGTGAGAGGTATGGGTTATATTGCATGGAAAAGGAACGGGCTCAACTTAGGAAAAAAGGTTGTTATTCTTTGCTTTGGAGGGAACCTCGGTTGGATTTAATTTAAAGATAGAACTTAGATGAGGTTGGGTTGGGTTGGGTTGGGTTAAGAGGAATGGTCCATTGAATCTATTAGTTACTTAAGATTTAACAAGGCTAATAAATTAATAAGTTTAAAGTTAATAGCTAGGCGGGTAAAAATACAATTATTTTGTTATAGGTTCATCCATCCTCCTATTTTAAGTTACATTACCAATTAAATAAGACAAATTATAAGGGCACATAACATTTTGATCGGGACTAGCCAGCATTAGGGCTAGCCAGGATTTGAGGAGATTTTACTCGGGCTATCCAAATACTCCACTCAGGGGGCTGTCCAAACCCCACACCCCCCCAAAACCCCAAAAATTAATCTCATTTCTAAATTTCACTCTCTCTTCCAAAACCCTTCTTCTTCTTCTTCTTTTATCCATCTTCTTCTTCTTCTCCACCATTTCCATTCTCACATCTCCATCAAAATCCTAGTTTTCTTCTTCTTCTTCTTCACCATTTCCATCATCAACATCTCCATCAAAACCATAGTTTTCTTCTCATTTCCAATTTCGATAGCACCCAAAAAATTAAATAAACCCTAAAATGCATGAAAATAAAGCTTAAATACTTATTTCCTCGCAAAGAATGCATGAAATATAAACCCTAAAATGCATATTGAAATAAACCCTAATATATATATTTTTATTCGAAAATTTCGACTTTAGGACTGCCAGAAATTGTGGCAGTCCTGAAAGGAACCTGCTGTACAGCAAGTCCCTTTCAGGACTGCCTCAACTTCTGGCAGTCCTCAATATGTTTAGGACTGCCAAAAATTGTGGCAGTCCTGCTGTAGAGCATGTCCCTTTCAGGACTGCCACAATTTTTGACAGTCCTCAGTACTTCTAGGACTGCCAGCAATTGTGGCAGTCCTGTTGTACATCGAGTCTATTTCAAGACTGCCATAATTTCTGGCAGTTTTCAATACTTCTATGACTGTCAGAAATTGTGACAGTCCTGATATGAACCCAATTCTTCTACAACTAGGATTTCTTCCATATTTTTCTTCTACAACTAGGATTTCATGCATAATTCTTCTATTAATAAAGAAAAATTGGTTAATAGACTAATAGATTAATAGATTTGATAGATTTGATAACTCAATTTCTTCTACAACTAGGGTTTCATCCATAATGTCCAAACAAGAAGAAGAAAAATAAATTAGGGTTTGGAGAAAGAGATCAGAGAAATTAGAAGAGAGCAAAAATTAAAAAAAACTAGGTTTGAAAAAATTAATGTTCTTGTTTTTCTTGTTCTTGTTCTTGTTCTTGTTCTTTTTTTTTCTTCTTGTTCTTCTTCTTTTGTGAGGAAAGAGAGGAGAGAAAAAAAAAAGTTGACTTATATACTCACATGTTGGCTAGTCCTGAGTAATTTTTTTAATGGCAAACTTGTAAATAAATTAAAATTTATTTTTGGCTAGTCCTGATCAACTTTGCATGTGCCCTTATAATTTGCCTTAAATAAATAGCCAAAGCTATAAAATGTACATAAATTTTAGTTAGATTATTAACCTAATAATATGGTACTTATTAGTATTTGGTTCTCTACCTACCTTTGATTCCTATGTCTTGAAGTGATCAAATCTAAGTCTAGTTTGTTAAGGAATTAAATAAAATAATCTATAAATAAAAATCAAGGAATTAGAGATAGGGAATTTACAACTAACTGCCAAAATATGGTATTATATGTATTTAAGTGCAAAATAAATAGTAGAATTAACCAGCCTATTTTGGTTGGGGCGAACATGCCTTTTTATATGGGGATTATGATATTGTGGAGGCTTAGTCTAATTAAGCAGTCGAACATTGGAAACAAGTTACAGCTCTAACTCCAACTTATCATATTGAAGCAGATAATTGGTTGAAGTCCATATGGCGTTTTGAACAGGGTCACCCCTTAATTCATTCAAATTGGTCGTTGTTGTTAGTATTTGGCTCATCTATGGTAATCCTAGCAAAAATAGGATTATATAGAAATATTAATCAAAATCTTAATCGTATTGGTTTCCAAACGAATAAATCGATATCATGTCTACTTAGGATTGAATTATTGTATGTGGAGACATGATATGCTATATAAAGAGACCTTAAGTTCCTTGTAGATGATCGTGCTCAAAAGAGAGGTTGGGTAGCCATCCATATAAGGTAAATAAATAGGAAATAATAGAGAGGTTGAAAAGAGAGAGAGAGAGAGAGAGATTGGGTTTCTCAAATCTTCTCAGGTGTAATCTCTAGGATTTTTTTTCTTTGTGTACTTTCTCTTATATTTGGGAGCTATGAATTTGTAGCAATCTTGTAAAGCCTTGTAACTTTATTTAGTAGTGATCTCCCTCTTCTTGTGATTTTTACATTTTAGGACTTTCCACTTATATTATTGTGTCATTGTCTTGTAATTCTACAATAATCGGCCAATCTGTTCGGTGTTGCCGGTGCATGTTCGTCGCGGGCACGTATCTTAAGGAAGATATATTACCACCTTATATCATATTCACCATAAAATTAACATGCATCTAGCAACCTGTCACGCCCCAGAACCAGAATACTGGCAAGTAGGGACGGACCAGGCCAGCTACGTATAC